>KZ507388.1:60130-91884 GCA_002844005.1 Limosa lapponica baueri
TGAGGTTAGCTAGGAGAGGATATAGGCTGTTTGAGTGCTCTTCATAATGGATCAGGAACCCATAATGTGAATTAGGGTGCCTTGTAAATGTTGCAGTCACATTATCAAGATTAAACGGGATTATCCCGTCAGCAGTGTGGTGACAAGGAGTTACAGTTCTTTAGCCTGTTCTGGATGGCCCTTTCCTCTGGTTGGTGAGGGCTGCACTCCATAGGAAGTGATCTGCTTGTAGCCCTTGTTACTGGAGCTGGGGAACTAGGTGAAGGTTAATTGGCATTTTAAATTTTACCATCTTAGATGCCCATTTTAGAAAAGGACGATTATACAGATTGTACACAAAAAACTACAATTAAATCCAAGTCCTTGTACTTTACTGTGCTGCACCCTGAGAGGCTTCTGTGCAGACAAATATGTACTTGGCTATGTATTTTTAAATTTGCCATTTCACACCTGAATTGATGATATTGACTCATTTTCACTATATGTGCAAGATGTTTAGAACTGTATTCTGTTAATGATTCCTTTAATGTCTGAGACATGGAAGTCAATTAGAAGTCCTTGTACATTTTTTGCATATGTTTCAGACTTTGGTGATCCTGGAATGTCACAGTTTTATCAGTTAGTCACTGCTTTGATATCCACCTTCTTTTCTATAGTGTTTTATTGGTGTTCCCTATTGCAGAAATTATCCATTGATGTTCAGTTTACTCATCATACTGTAGCTGTGCTTCCTCTCCCTTGCATTGTACCCATTGGCAATAGATTATTCAGAGACTGCTTTAGGGAAGGAGATGCCAGAAAAAAGTAGTGAGAGAAAGATGTAGTGACAACGGAAATTCAAACGCTCAGTGGTCCCTGTTGACCACTTTAAGTGGAGACAATTATGTTAATCATACCTACAGTAAATATGCTAAATATAACAGTAGGTTAATTTTATAAAATTGTAAGGATTATCTGTTGATAGCCGAGCCATGTCCAAATGTATATTAACAACCTTGTTACTCTGAGAGCTTCTGCTGTTTCTAGAGTGCCCCTCTTTTTTTCCACAGCACTAACAATATGCATCCAATGTGTCAACCCAGGCAGGTTTTGGATAATTCTGCCAGCAAAGGTAAAATAGGAGTAGCTATGGGCCTGAAATAAATGTGTAGATGCACACAGATACACTGCTGCAACATGAGACATGGTAGCACACAGTCAACTATTGCTCTCTAGTGGGTGGCAGACCCTGTCCAGCCTCAGATACTCACACCTGTGCCAGGTCAAGGTACAAATTCAGTGTTTCATTGTGGGGGCTTGACAGTTTTTGAGTTGGGAGGTGAGGAGGGGCAGCAGAGGGCTCCTGGAGAGTTTCTCCCAGCTCTTACTGAAATGTTTAGTTGTGATACCACACTTGCATGAGTGTCCCATAAACACGTAGGGTGTAAAGTATTGAAGGCTCTGGCCTTGCGCTGGCAAAATACGTATGTCAGTCTCACTGTATCTCATGCTCTGAGCTCAAGACCTCACAATGAATTCGTGTCACTAACTTACCACCTGAAGGTCTGTAGTTCATAGTGCATAAATTCCTAGAGTGGCCTGTCTTACGGCTCAGCCTCTAAAGCAGGAGAGACAGCACGTCGCGATGCTGTTGCTGAGGCCACAGTACTGTTCAGCTGGGCACGGTGTCCAAAGGAACTGCATGAAGGAATATGCTCCCCAGCTCCAGATGAGCAGAGCGGTCCCTTTTATGCGTGATCTGACAAATGACACGCTGCAGGTCAGAGCAGAGACATGTGAAGGGTCTGCAATAGGTGGTGCTTAACTTTAAGAGCTCATATAGTTACTAATGTTGCTATGAATACTCTAAAATAGTGTTGAAGCTCCTTGGTGTTTCAAGCCCACACTGCTTCACCCCTTGCAAGCCCAAGTCCAGGGAAAAATAATTCTTAATCCTCCCATGTCCAAATTCCAGATTTAAGTGGAACGAATTATGAAATTGCACGCAAATGTTTTCCAGGATTAAAACAGTTTTTTACAACGAAGCCTTAAAATTATTATGAAGTAAGCGTTATAAACGAACAAATTTTTTTAAACCAGTTTGCAATACAAGAAATCCAGAAGTAATGCATTCGCTTGTGCTTCAGAATCAGAAAATGAACTGAGGATCATGGTTTTTGACAGGCTTTGCTGTTCAAGGGCTCAAGCGACCATGTTCCATTGGGCACCATCACTTGAAAAGCAGGGCTAAAGACAGTCATTGAACTACCCACCAGTCAGCAGGACAAAGATGCTGGCTATGTGTCACCAGGAGGGAAGAAAAGAAATATCTCCTCTCTCCCTAGCAATGGTTCATGCTGGTTAGCTAGAACAGGCCTTTCCATTTGAACATCTCCATAACCACATGCAAGATGAGAGCACAAGATTAAAGGAGAAATCTCGTTCTGCTATCTCGAGAGCAAATCTGTCGTCTGCATGGCTTGTCTTCATAATGCAAGCATAAGTGAAATTTTGTAAATGCTTCTCATTTTAATAATTAGAAGTTTATCTAAGTGAAGGATGGCATTTTTAATAATGATTTTGCTTTTTAAAGCTGGGAAGGGGAAGATAGGAATATGCCAAAGGCCAAATCAGTGGGATTTTTTGTGACTAAAAGAGGCATGAAGGATTTGATGGTCCAGCCTTATCAATGTTACAAAACATGGGATAGGTACTTGTATTAGAAACAAACAGCATCAACTCAGTATAGGCCAAGTCATATTTATAAGGGAGGTGAAGTAGTATAAATGTGACAGAGAACCACATACTTCTCTAAAATGTTTGAACTTTAGAAGAATTCATTAAGCTGTATTACAAACAGTTACAGAGCAAAGTGAAGCCCATTACTGAAAAGTATGCTTTGCTGTCTATCCCTGTAATGACACAAGTCAGCCTTGGATTTATCATATAAATACTATATAAGAAAGATTTTTAAACCATGTGCAATTCAATAAAAATATTTCTTGTAAAATCACACAACGAATTAAAAAAGGAAAGGATTGTGTCCTTGAAGAAGCTGTGAAGAACAGAAAACTTCACAAATTCTTGTGTTTAACATTACTTTTTAATATCCTTGCATTAAAAATGAATGATTACTTTTTAATATTACTTGTAACCAACTATCCCCTACCGTATAGATACATTTCTTGCATGATTTTATTATATGCTCAATAATAGTACCTATAAGCTCAGATTTCTTTTGAATATAAATGATTGGAAACAATATCTACCCTAAAGCATCTTTAATGTCATTATAGATGGGTAGGAGTAAATTAAGCGGTATTTAGCCACCAAAGTCTTTAATTTCATTGCATTTGAGTAGGAGTTAGACATTACGAGGTCCAATTAAAAAAGTCACTAATGTTTTTACATCTGAGTAGGAGTAAATTAAACAAAATCACTCCTGAGCTGCTAATATCATTTTAATTGAATGTCATTCAGTTTCTAACTGCTGTTACAACACAGTAGATAATGAGTCAAGCTCAACAAATCATCTGAGCTCCAGGTACCATGGCTACTACGGGTGAAGGTAGAGTTTAGGGATGGAGAGGGAAACTGTTGGAAGTTAAGAAGCTGACAGGAGTGATAGCAGACCTGACATCTCTTGGTTGATGAGACCTATGTTCATCTAAAAATATCACCCTAACAAGAGCTAATCTAGCAAGGCTGCAAGCTAGGTCATTATTTCTAGTGTTCAGACATAAAAAAAAAAAAAGAAGTAAAAAAAAAGCATTTATCCAGCAGATGCGATTTACAGAGTGAACGCTAGAAAGGCTAATTCCATTTATTCACACCTCATGAATAATTCATTGTTTGATTTAATGTTAATCTTGATGATGAGACAATGGTGAAACAATACTAGACAATATATAGACTTAAATATGTGAAAAATAAAAAATCATATCCTATCACAAGCATTATTATTTTTTGATCTATAACAGATAATATTGCATTTTCCTCATACCTGGAAATCTTTTCACTTTGGTAAATAGCAGGTTTAAGACAAGCTGTGGCACTTCGTATAGAGACTGTTAAAGAGACTAGAGTGAAAAATACCCTTCATTGAAACTCAAATTACTATAAAACAGTAGATATTTTCCCCTAACAGCAGTTCAACCCGTTATAGAATGCTAGGCTTCCATCAGGAAAAACAGCAGGGTTTTAAATCTGTTATTAATTTGTGAGCATCAGATCTCTTCTGATGTTACTGTATGTGTACATGCCTGACTGCTAAGAGCAAATATTCCTTTAAAATATGCATTTAATGTAAGACCCAAGAGACCAGGATCTTCTGAATGAAGCTCAACACCTTGTTCTGAACTCGAGCTAGGTGTTGGCTTTGTTTATAGTCACACACTTTCGTTTGGCCTTTGTGATCAAATGCTCCTTTCTCTTTGCAGAAAATGGTGAAAGCAAAGACATTGTTATGGTCTATATGTGTGCATGTATCTGGAGCTGTTTCTTCCTCATATTAGGTGTTTGGAAAGTCCAATCAACTATCTCCTGGCTATGTAATAAAAATCATATAGAGGGAATCTTGCAGTTCTGAGTGTTTCTTATATGTGGGACAAGTGGAACAAGATACCATAAATCTGTCTTTCCTCTTGCCTTTCTGCAAGACTGAGGCCCTTTCAAAGGATCTGAGACACACTGCTTGTTCTTCCTCCACAAGCAGGGACAAAGTCAGTGCTGCTGTACAGGGGAAGGAACTGCAGAAATGCAAAATGTCTTTCCAGGGGCTTGAGGACACCCTATTGTAAAAGGATGGGTTGCATGTAGCCACACCAGCCCCCTCTTCCTCAGGGCTTCTCCTGCAGCCCCTGTCTCCAGATAACAGGGTGTACCAAGGCAGCACAGTGACTAGAGCAGCCACAGGAGAGATGTCTGTGGCTTTCCAGGACCAAGTGCCCCTTATTTGCCATCCTAAATCCCAGGCACTGCTAGGTAGATTTGAGGTAAACTCCAGCAATGTGCTTTTTGGCCATACACCAGTTTTTGCAGGGAGCTGTCTGTGTTGCTATTCTCGTAATGAAAATATTGTGCTGAAACTGATCCTGTGCCAATTCTGAAAATTGTCCAGGCTCTGAGAGCAGCTTGGGTCTGTGGAGATAACTGCAGAATTTCTATTCCCTCTTGGCAGAAAGGACAGAATTTCCCAGCATGAAGGATACTGTCTTTTCCACCACTTTGAGTATGATGCTTTGACAAAAATGACTGTTGTCAAACTCTGCTTATTCCTAAGTATTTCTCTTATTTAATTGTGAGATTCTCCATTGACTCTTTCAATTATAACTCACTATGTGTCAGTCTGTAATCCTGGTATCTTTTACTTGTCTTGCAATAAATGGTTGTCTGACTAGACATTCTGCACAACTTGAAATAAGTAGATGAAGAAAAAGTTAACTGTCAGTGGAGCTAAAGAGAGAGGCAATCGACTGGACTGGTGAACCTCTCAAGTGGAGGCTGGAGTTTGGGTCAGTTAGGGAAATAAGATGGGAGGTAGAATTGTTCATTTAAGTAGATTTTGCTTTTAGAACCAATTTTCAAATGAGCAAATATGAGCAGAAATTCCTGCTTGGGATTCAAGTCTGGCTACTTTTTGCATTCACCTTCCATGAGATGGAACACCAAGGATCCCCAGTCCTGAATTTTGGTTCAGTATTCCCAGCAGGCAAGAGAGCAAGCTCTGTGAATAAAGACTTCAGGCTTTTATGCAGGGTGTGTGAAGAAAAGTTTGAGATTGAGCGTGGGTTAAGCTCTGTGTGCAGATGTATTGTTGCAAACATGCTCTGGGACATACTGAATTACATTGTTACTTGGGGGAACAATGATGAAATGTTTTGACTTAGCCTTTTGTCTTTTCTGTGTAGATTGCACTTGAACATGTTACAGCTTGTTTTAACAAATATGTTACATAGGTTGGTTGTGTCTCGTGTCTGTGAAGTTCCAGTGATAGCACTGCAAAAATAATCACTAAAAAAACCCTTACAGCATCTACTTGGGGAACACTAATGACTACTGAAGAACTTAATGACTTCTGTCATGTTAAGATTTACTAAGTAGGTAGGATTTTAGTTATTGAAATGCAAGGATACAGATCTCACTTTGGAATACTGCTTAATGCCATGGCTGTGGCTAAGTGGCAATTTGTGAAACATTTTGCATCTGCACACAAAGTCATTCCAGTTGCTCTCTGTGTCCGTCGACCATAGAACAACAAAACTTCTTCAAGAAGTCTAAGAACTACTAACTTGGTATTAAAATATTAGACCTGGATCTTACTTTCCTGGACAAAAAATATCTCATTGCAGTTCTCTGTTGCCATTCTTCTCATTCTTCCATTGTACTTGCAAAATCCCAGTGTTGGGAAGTTTTAATTGCACTTAGAAGCACTACAGAACCAGGATGTGTTCCCAGGTAAAGAGCAAATATCTCTTACCCGCACAAGTATTGCTGGGGTAGAAGAATGCTCGCCTGATGCTTCTGCTTGCAAGGAGACTGGTTTGGCTCAGTGAAGAAAGTTGTCACAGTATAATAGAAGATAAAAGTAATAAATGTTTTCAACTATTACTTTTTTTTTTTCTCATGTCAATCCTGATTTGAGCACTTGCTTCCCTGAATTCTTTTGGTTGGTCAGGGAAAGTTTCTTAGCTATTCAAGAGTGCACTCTCTCTGGTTTAGCGGTCCTTTAGGAGGCTTTTATCTCAAGCTTAAAAACAGTGATCAAAAGCATCTTTCCTTTCAAATGGGCCACTTTAAATCAGAACGTATATATTTCTCAAAGATTTTAGGTGTAGATACGGTTAGGCATGTCTTATGTAAATTTAGATTACTAATGAATCAGCCTTTTGCCTCATGTTGCTCTTACAGTCAAGCACCTAGTTTCCTATCTCAGAAATATCTGTATCCTTCATAGCTGAAAAGTCAAGTTTTGCTCAGTATGTGTTAGTTGAGAGCCAAGGAACTCTTTCCTCTATGACTGGAACATGTAAGCTATTCTCAGCATGTAACACGTAGATACCTCTGAAGTGTGTGGGCACAAAATCAGGTAGAAGAGCTCTTGAAAATGCATCTGGTTTCAAACAAGGAACTTTAATTTTTTCTGTAACCATAAGTTACAGAATTAGTTTGATGGTAAGGGTTATGTTTACAGCGTGTTCTTAGTTCTTGCTTTGAAGTGTGGCAGTAAATGTAAAAATCAAGCTACTTATTGAATTAATCACAGATGAATCTAGTTTGACCTTTTGCAAATGGCAGTACATTCAGTGCTAGCTGAAGTCAGGAATGGTGATCTTGAGAGAGCTGTTTGTTCACAAAGTTAGGAGGAAATCACAGAACTGGCTCTTTATGCCCTCTGCCCAGCCATGGCCTGAAAGCTGAAACAATGAGATACTGAGGACTCTGGGCCTCAGCCACCTCCCCTCTAAAATGCTGCGCCAGAGTTGGTGAAGGTTGTGCACCTCATTGCAGCTTTTGCACTACTGACAAGTGAAAAAGTCATTACAGGTTGTGATATCCATGCTGTCTGCTGCAGGCATTCATTTTGTATATATTTCAGAGCACTTACAGCTGGAGCCACGTTAGGCCAGCCTGAGTTTCACCTGGGCAGTCTGGGTGTCTATATGCTTGTGAAGTATTTGGGTTAGAGAGAAACCTGGACCGTTAAAGATCTTTATATGAAGGGCCCAGAGCTGGTACTTTTAAGAATGAAGAAGGACTGCTAATTCTTTTCCCCTGTGCTCTGTGGTCCATATACTCTACCTGCTTGGGCATGGCAGTGCTGCCTGCGACCCATTGGCATGGCTGAGTTTCAAGGAAGAAGAGATGTTGCAACTTTGCCTATTCAAGCAGCTAGCAATTGTAAGTGGAATCTTGTCTTTCTTTATGGGTACTCTGGGGAACACGCACATACCACTTACAACCTAGATTTGAGCCCAGACAGGCAAATTCTCTGCATATTCAGTTGAAGAAAGATGCCCTTAGAGTACAATTTATGGCATTTAAATCAGATGCTTAAAATTAGACAGTCTGCATGCACCTTGGTAGCCTTCTTCTGTCTGTATTTTGTATACTAACCTGAAAACCTGGATGATAAGTATCTAATGCTTCCTGAGCCTGTGAGCAAGACTGGCTAGATGATCCACTGCATGGATACTCACACACAAATGCACTATATTGTCTTTCATCAGCTCTGCCAGGGAACAACGGGACTGAGACTTGCGAAGTCTGCCGTCTCTGCACCTCTGTCTTTCCCAGGCACGCAGTCATCAGAAGTACTGCTCAGATAGTGCTGTTTTGCTTACCATCCTACAGGATGCAGAGAAGCAAAGTTTTGCCTCTAATTTGTTACCCAGTTTTTTCCTTAGCAGTCAGGGGTTTGTGATCAGCTTATGACTACATGACTTAGTGGTGGCTTTGCTTTTGGATCTCTAAATTTGCAGAAAAGAAAGAGGAGCTTTTACTGTTTTTGTCCCGGTGTACTTCTAACAGTTACTTATTTTACCTCTTTAAATAAAACTGCAAAACCACCGTGTAAACTGGATCAAAACAGAGTACAGTGTGGAGTAGTGCATTCTGATACAAGTTAAATTAAACCCCAAATGTTTTACTCAAAATCAATAGTATATCACAGATTGAAATAGAGCTCTTTAGAAAGTAGGTCAAAGCTAGAGCTTCACATTAGTTTAACAACTTGCATAGGAAAGTATGTACCTATACTTGCCATTATTTTCTCTCATAGGATCTCAAATTTCACAGTCTATGTACCTATGTGAGAAACATGAATAGATGCTGGCAAAGGGACATCACAGCACAAATACCCTTTTCCTTGTTATGAGGTTTAAATGGATTCGTTCTTGTTCAAACTGAGAAAAGTTGAGTTCAGGCAGCCAACAACTCAGAAGAAATGTAGTTGTCAAAATGGTTTTCCAAATATAGTCTTCCCATGTACAACACACGAGACTTAACTGTTCTGGCATCCAGGTGGAATATGTCTGTGGTTCACTGGTATAAACTGAGTACAATACATCGCTTTTAACATCTTGTTCTGAGTATCCTGGATATGTTTAGAAAATGTTGGTGCCAGCTGGCAGATTGCTGGTGAGGCTGAACACATGAGGCTGCCGTTTTTTCAGTGTCATTACAGCCCCACCATTCCTTCATCAATTCTTCTCATCCCTGCAATTCAAGAGATGCCTTGCCTGCACCTTCTCTTGTCTTAAGTATCACAGGCCTGGCTTTCGTTATCAACCCTCACCTTTGCTGCAAATTTTTATTGTAGGATTTTTTAATTATTTTTTTTAAATCAAATTCAGGCAATCAGTTTCTTTTTTTTTTTTCCTAGCTAATTGCTTTCACGTTAGTCTCATTAATCCATAAGTGCCAGTAGTCTCTGAGATACTGGATCTCATTTAATTTCCAAAGAAGCAGAAGAGAGCTAAAACAAGAAAATGTCACAGAATAAACAGACAACAGAAGGGAAGAAAAAACTAGATAAAACAGTTTCTTATCCTCCTACTTTACATTCATTCACTCAGCCATATCACATGTAACATCAGAGCATAATCATCTCTTGAAACTTACTTATCACAAGGAGAAGGATAAGTAGATCTCCCTTAATTTTCACGATTGCACAAAGTCCCAGAGCCTGAGAGAGGATTGTCTTCCTGCCCAGTAGCTAGTACAGGTTTAAAGGTCCCACTGTTTGTTAGTAGAGGCAGTCAATATTTTTTTCAACATTTTTGTCCCCAGAAAATGAGAGTGCTTTTTTGGTGGTTTGTTTTTTCTGGGTTTTTTTTTGTTTGTTTGTTTTTTGTAGAAAGGATGATTTTTAACACATTATTTGTTTAAAAAATGCAGAAGAAAAGCTTTGAAACTATGGAAATCTTTCTTTCGGTATTTTTTAAATTAAAAGTTACATTTTTAGTTACAAGTGACTTTTCACTTAGGAATTTAAATTGATTTTAAAAAATCAAAGTGAAATGTTTAAAAAATCTTGAAGGATTTTGATTGACTTAATCTGTGTTGTATCTGGGTCTCCATTTGTGGAAAGTTTCATCTTTTTATTCTGATTCCATTATTTTCTAAAAATAGAGGGCATATTGAAGAAACTTAAGTATTATAATTTGAGCCATTGAGAGGAAGAGCTAATACTCAGACTTGAAATTATATTACTCCATTTACTTGAACAGGTAGCAAAAAAGATTAGGATTTTGCACAGTTCTAGTTCATAAGAGTACTTGGCAATAAGAGTAAAAAAATATCAGGTTATGCATATAGGGAGTTTCACCAAGAAAAGATGAGATCAAAGAATCAGAACATAATTTCCTTGTTCAGAGGTACAAGTCCCTTCTAGCCAATGTCACCTCAAAATATTTGTTTTTTTTGAAAGGTGCTTCCATTAGCTTCCTGGATTAGCTCCAAATTTCAGAGCAGATTTGGATTTAGTTTTGCTTTGAGGAAGTGGGTTAAGCTTTATTGTTTCCTACTGGTTAAGTGAAAGACTGATCTATTTTATTCATCTCAATCATAGTTAGTGTGATTCTGAGGCTATCTGGTAGCCCAAGGTAAAAAGAACATAACAAAGGAGAAACAAAAATTTGGAGTGTAATATTTATTAAACTTTGACAAAAGCACTAGAACTTCAGATTTCAATCCTTGCCTTTTATAAACTAATATTAGTAGCACATTTCTTACAGTTAAAAAAAAGTTACCAAATTATTATTTGACTGGAAAAATAACATATACTTTTTTCTGTGTCAGAGATTTGAGTAGGAAAACTTTAATTTAAAATAAAACAAACCAGACTAGTATATCCTAATGCCTTGGTATAAAGTAGAAGAAATGAAAGAAAATGGCTCACTGTCAAAGTCTATAGCACCACATTAACTTAAGCAGAACTCTGCAATAGGGAATTCTGTTTTCAAGTTATCACATGATATAAGTTAGACAGTTTTGAAACATAGGTTTTGGAACTTGTACATACACTTTTGCAGCTTATTCATAAGATTTATGTTATGTTATGCTATTTAGTTGCAGGTATCCATGTTAACCTGATATTCATAGGTTAACATTTAAAATAGCATGACTTCAGGAGTTATATACACTGTAATTGTCCCTCAAGATTGATGTACCCTATATGAGGAACATTTACAATCATTTAAAAAGATCTGAATAAATAATTAGAAGAGACAGTTATGAAGTTTGAAATAAAATATTTCCCTTTCAAAACCAAACCAGGTGAAGTGGAAGCTATGTGATAGGCTAATTTGAACAAATTTCTCAATCTTAATGAATATGTTTTAGTGTTCTGAAATTAAAATAGTCTATCTTACAGAATGAAAAATTAATCAGTGCTGTTGAAAAGAAAAAAATTCAATTCCAAATCAAATGTGAAGTAAAAATGTAACAATAAGATGTTGTCCTTTTTAGAAGTTAATGGAATATTATAAATGGCATGATGGCAATTTTGTACTTTTTTCATTCAGAAGATGTGTCAAGATTCTGGCATTTTACTTGCATTTGAGACAGGAACTGTTTTGAGATCTTATATCCTCACAAGATGGAGAAAATATTTCATTCTGAGTAGAAATTATAAATGTAGTGAGGGTAGCTCTGTGATTTATCCTTCCCAGAAGCATTGAGCTGGTGGATGAGTCTAAGAGTGAAAACTTAAAATCAGTGACAGCAAATGTAAAGACAGTTCTTTATCCAGACATTCATCTCTGAATATTGGTGTAGTGGAGAAACTATTTGGCTCCCACCTGCTTAAGGCTTACCACATCCACTGTTGCCCTTGATATTTTGTAAGCTATTTTTCCAAATAACATTTGCATACCGAAGTATTCTGTTGCCCAAAACTCACTATCATATGAATCTCAGAAAAATGGCGAAATTGGCTGATACACAAAATTTCAGAGCTGAAAACCAGGGACAGTTTCTGATAAATCAAAAAGGTAAATGCCAGAGAATGAGAACAAATATAACTTATAGTATAATTTTGAAGGTAGCTATTTTACTGTGGATCTATAGATTGAGGAGTTTTTGCCTGCTGTGGATATGTTCATCATAACAGAAAATTATTTTGAAGTCAAACTGTTGATGTTATACAGCTCAATGCTAAATGGCTCAAAGATTCATAACTGTGAGGACAATTGTTAAGCACATATGTAAGGGAAGATACTTATATTTGCAAGCCTTTGCTCTCATGGAAAGAAGCCAGCTGTAGTGTAGCACTAATTATTAGTACAGAGCTGCTTTTCTCGTATCAGTATAAATAAGAGTGGAGAGAAACACAGTGGCTTTGAATTTCTTTTGGTGGTTACCTATGCAGTGGGTAGCAATGCCAACTCTCTCTCCTCCAGTCCCCACACAGTGGTCCCCACAAGGGGTGGTCCACACACAGTGAATTTATACAACAGCCTGTCATGGACAGGATTAGACCATCACAGCAAAGCAGACAATTTTGTTTATCTCCACCAGCAAGAAGATGTTTTAAAGGACCCTCAGCCCACAGGCTGTCATACAGTCAGTCAACCTCATCCTCATCTTGCTACTCTGACTGGAGGGTTGGTCTTGTGGTCATCTTGCTATGGCTGCAAAGTCAGTGCAGCAGAGGTTGCAGCAGATGAACGTGGGACGGGTACCTTTCATGCTAGGGGGAAAAAGACTGCTCCTCCAAAAAGCTGAGTATTTCCCTCCTACCTGGGAGCAGTTTAGGGCATTTAGAACCTCAGAGGAGCATTGCAAATCCAGCCAGCTAGTTAACATCGCTAATACTTTTGAGGGGGACAGCTGAAAATGGTGATTACTTGTACAGTAGATGAACAACTGACAGGCTTGCTGGTTTTAGTTTAGGGCATATTTTGTGGTTTAAAGGTTTCTGACAAGCAATATGAACAAATGCTAAATTGAAAAAGGCAATAATATATGGAAGCTCACAAATGTGAGTGTCAGTGGCAGCAATTCGTTCTTTCTTGTTTGCTACCCAGCCACCTCTCATTATGTTATTCTTCATGTCTTAAAGTCGACCAATTCCAGGAACAAATCAATACCAGGGAAATCCTTTTGTCTTCTTGTAAGGCACAACATGTAAAGAAAGCTCAGTCAATATGTCTTTTAATAACATCTCATGGAAATGCCTGGATTTCCCTTCATGTTCTATAATTAATTGAGCTCCTTGCCACCCACAACGTATAGCTGTTCCCCTCTATAATTCTCTTTTGGCTTAATTGTCATTTGTTTTTCTGTTCTATTTGTCTTTAGCTATTTCTTTTTTTTCTTTCTTTCTCTTTTTTTTTTTTATGGTGTTGGATGTGCTTTGTACTTAGTTTTATCTTCCTGTGCTTTTGCTTCTAAATGTCAGCATAATTTTTCTGCCTTATAATATCGGAGATGTTATAACCATCAATCAGTCCAATAGAAGAGCAGAAAAGATTAGATACCATTTATCTGTATTGGTTGCCCATTGTAATGACCCAGTGGACAACATGAACAGATAATCTGTTGCTTTGATGGAAACTAATTATTCTTAAGAGTGACAGCGTTGAAATAGCTTTTGTGACATTGTTTTTAAAAATGATGACTACCTAGTCATTGCTAGTGTAAGACTGCAATTCTATGCTGTTCCTCAACGATTTCCCTATATAAGCAGCAGGAAACTTAGATTTTTTTTTTTATTTTTTTTTAAAGGAAAGAACCCTATTTGCAGAGACAAAAATATCTGACATCCCATGTAAAATGCCTATTAAATTTAATACAGAAAACACTGCGCTAGCTGCTGAAAAGTAAAAGTGCACTGCCATCTTATTTCTGTCGCGTGTAGTTGATCTTGTTGTTCTGTGAATATGAAGCCTGTTTTATTTTGACAGCTAATGGTTTTGCTAGTGTACAGTGCTGGCATTTCACCTCTTGAAAAGAAAGTTTCCTGAAGCTAAAATATATGTCTAATTGAATGATGGAATTAAAAGCAAGCGATACAGTTAAAAATAGCTGCTTCCATCCTTTCCAGACACATGTAAATCACACAACTTTTACTCTGTGTCAATTAAAGGACTGGGAGGAAAAAAGGCAAAAAATAACTGTGCCTTGCAAAAACTTTCAAGAACCTCCTTAAAAATTGCCTATGTGAGGACTTGGTAAATGGCAAGATTCTCCAGTGCATCCTGAAATTCAGTACACTTAAGTTATTGTTGACTTGGGAGGCATGAGGGAAGAGTCTAGGGAGTGGGGTCTCCTCACTTGTGCAGATAATCTATCTGTGACCGTAGACCCTTATGTAGTTATAGGGCTGTGCGAACCATGGAAGGGATGGGAAGTGCTTGCATTGCATGTGCCATGTGCCTAAGCCAGAAGACAGTATCTTCTTAAGTGTCCTACAGCTGTTGCTAAGCTTATGAAACTGATGCTCTTTGGGGCAAATTGAATAGCTGAAGTGCTCTTCAGTAGGTTTGTGGTCAGTGGGCACACTGGGTGTGAGCTGTGGCAGCTGAAGGGCTGGTGCTGCTCCTAATCCCAGAGGTGTGTGATGAGTAGCTAGAGATGGCAGTGTTTTCATCCCTGCTGTCTGACAAATTATTGACACATCTGGGAGGAATCAGAGGGATATCCCTGTGTTCCTAAACAAATGAAGGGAGACACTAAGTTGAAAAAGTTAAGCTGACTCCTTTTAGGTAGATGAGTGCTTTTTCAGTGATATCATCTGATTTCTCTGGTCAATGGGAGTGGAATGTCTGAAGACACTACTGATGACTTGTCCTGGTCAAAACATCACGTTGGCCATTTTTATGGTCAGCTCTGACATAACTTAATCTCACTTGGGCTGCTGTAAATCAGGATGTCAGTTCCACCATGCTGCAGTCCCCTGTAAATGGGATCATGAGACTTGAATCTCTGCCCAGCACTAAGTGCAGATCACCGCCAGAAGTCTGTGCTCTTCTGTGATCTCAGTGGTCTTAACCACAAATGGAAATGGCTGAAGAAATTTGAAGGTTTTGCGGCAATATCAAGGCTAGATTGCTGTACCCTTCTCTGCAATGCTGTCATGAAGTGATCACAAAAGAAAGCTCACAGGTCAGGAGAATGGGCTCAGTAATTTGAACAGTTAAAGCTGATGCATATTGTGATTACTGTAATAAACAGCTTTAGTACGGTGCTGGGTTCATGGGCACTAATGAAAATTTCTTACTTATATAGTTATGTGGAGTCAGTAGCAAGGGGTGGGTGTAAAAGTCTAGATTGTTAGCTAACTAATAACCTAACGCATAGCCTAATCTCATAAAGAAAATTAAATACTCCACGGTAGAACTCCTAGAAATCCTTTTGAAGCATCTGAGAACTACATTGTGGTGGTATTTCAGGATGGAAAAAGTCAAAGGTATGAAAGATTTCAAGTGGTTTTGCAGTGAACACAACATACTGGAAATACATATTTTAAGAAGCACACTAACTTCAGTGTGGTCTCTGCAGCCAGTTCTCTGCTACTCAGACCAGTCCACCTCTACCTTTCATTTTCCACAAGTCTCTCTTCTTCCCTCTGGAAAAGCAACATAAACCTGTGGACTTATGAATTTTGCTGATTGCTAGAAAGTGGTTTTGCAGGAGTTTTCAGCAAGGTATGTTTTAATCCTGTACACGTATTTTATTAGAAATACATTCAATAGAGGCATTCCTATACACATTTCAAATGCGCTTGTGTGTGTATGTATTTTTTTAGCAAGTCTTATAGGAATTCCACCATCTCTTCCTATGTTTTTCTCATTCTTGAATTGCTCCAGTGGTAGAGCCTGCTGTAATCAGCCCTTTTTAAAATACACAAAGCAATCTGTCATCTTCTACACAGCATTTCAGATCTTTCCAAAGTGTCCACCTTAGCATCACTGAAAGAAAAAAACCTGATGTTAAGAATTGCAAAGTTAATGGTTAATCAACAGTGTCTGGTCCCCATCCATGGGACATCTTGTAGAACAATCAAGCCCTGCTCCGTCATAGTCCCAAGCAGTGATTGCTTTTGCGTCCTACGAGGCATGAGGCACTAGGGATGAAGACGGAACACCTCAGCAGCTAATTAAACAAGGCAACTTACAACTAAAGTACATCCTTGGCTAAATAGGCTGCAGTTCAGAGTCTGTCAAGCTGATCTGTCTTTAAGTGTTTTGCACCCTTCACTGTACCTAGTTGAACATTAACATCCCAAATTTGCTGATTTTCACCAATATCCTGCCACATGCAGAGAACTGGCTGAAAGGAAGCTGGTATTTTTTGTAATGTAGTTCCTTGAAGCATTATCCTAAAAAAGACATCAATCTTCACTGTTGCAAAGAGAGCAGAAGATGTTTTAAACATTTTGAAGGGAAAATGCACTGTCTGTACTTTCCTATTTCTCTTCTACTATTTCCTCACTCACTGGGATGTATGTTTTTATAAGAATTCAGGAAAGAACTATCTAAAGAAAATGAAGGAACATAACGAAGTAAGTTATCTGCTCTTCCCTGCCTGTTCACAAATTTTCTAACTTTGTCTGTGGCTGAGCCTTTTAATATTTTCTTATCTGTACATTTCAAAGGTCATCAAGAGCCAGTGAAGAGAGCTATGCAAAATAAAAAGCAGGAATAAATACAGAGGGAAAGCTTTTCCTCAAAGCATTTTATCTTCATCTCCTGATCCTGTCTGGATGAAAAGAAACACATATGCAAAATCTAAAGGAAATAAGCAAAATATTTGTTGGAAATAGACATTGAAAAAAGGACTGGGGGCTTGACCAAAAATACAGGTGTAGAAGCATGAATGTGAGGGAAAATAGTGTCAAGAAGCTGCAGTTAGTGCTGTTGTGAATAATGATCATCTCTGAGAAAGGACAGCAGAGATCACAGACTGGTATTCCAAAAATCTGTGGAGAAGTCTGTGCTGTAATAGAAAGATGTCAGTGTAGAGAAAAAAATATTTAGCAAATTTGGCAATAGTTAGTAGTGTCTGGGCAGAGCTGAAAATGAGATTTTTCTTTCTTTAGGAAAGGTTGTAACTTTAACATTAAATGGTCTCCTTCAATTTATGCATTGTCCTTGCAGAAAGGACCGTGCAAAGCAGTTGGAAATTGCAATGTTGCATAAGAATATATGCAATATTGGGGCCCAAGACTCCTAGATGATTTTGATAAAAATCTCAATTCTCGTTAAGAGTTAAGGCTCCTCAAAATAACTGGAGAGTTTGGAAGGTTTGGGCTGAGCACCCAACTGACATGGGAGAACTTTGACAAGAATTAGCACTGACTACTTCTACCAGTGAAAGAGAAGGAATGATTTTTGAGTGGAGGATTTTGCCCATCTACTGTGAGTGATACGAATTTTAAGGGATAAAACCAGTTAACTTGAAAAATGAAGAGGCTTGTGCAGATAGCTGGTAATAATGTGCAGAATAGCTGTCATTAGGAACTGTTTCATATGGTGGAGGAATGGAACAAATATGGCAGGATGGAAGTATGAAAATTGAAGACGTACACACTTACATTCAGGAGCCCTTCCAGGGTATGTAGTGGTGTTCCTAGGAAATACTGGCAGTCCTGTAACATCGGTAATTAAGGGCAGATAAAATTTCTGAAAGGTCACGAGTGAGACTGGGAACCAAACCCTCTCTTCACAAAGGGTTTAGGCCACAGAAGGATCTGCAGTGTCTGAGCTGAAATCAGGATGTCGTATGCAGAATACACAACTAGTCCTTGGGCATCGACTGAGCTCTAAGCCTTAAGGTGCTGCGCTACAGTTCATACTCTCACTTTTCTCTGCCTCACTCTTGTAAAGCGGCTTAAAGAGGAACGCTGAAAAGTGCCCATACTGCTGAGGTGGTGGGGTGATGGAGGCTTCTCAGACGGAGCCGAATACAGTTTCATACATTTGGCAACTGCAAGCTTATTGCATAGAAGTGCATGTTACTACATGTAGTTAATCCACCTCCTGTGCTGAGAAGGAGTATCGTACAGAAGGAATAGTCTCTGCATTGCTTGTTACAGAAAGACACTCCAAGCAAGTCCTCTGGGCACTGTGACAAGATCTCAGTTTTGTAATGATAAAAGCTCCTGGATGATTGTTTCTGCCCCCAAGAAATTACTTTAGGTTTGTATAAATGTCTCAGTCCTCAAATGTCTATTTCTATTTATTTTTTTCAAAGCTACGATATTTCTAAAGCTGCATTTGGTGACTGAGGCCTCTTATAGCAAAATGGTAGCGGAAAGCTAAATTTTACTAAACCATTGGCTAAGGAAGTACACTATAAAAATACTGACATAGGCTAAAGTCTGGAAGTGCAGATGCGTCATTGAAGTAACGCTCATCTTAATTGTCTGTTTTCTGTTAAATCAGTAAGAAAATGCAAATTGCCATAATTGGAATGAGATTGGACTTATATTCTACATAGCTGAAGTGTTTTGTGAATGTTTTCCCCTACAAAAAAATGCCTTTTGAGATACAGAAAGTATTCATAGCAGTTTTTGGATACCTGGAAATATTCCTGCTTTCACTAGTTCAGAAAGGAAAATGCTCTAACTGCACCTGAAGCTAAAATAAAAGCGTCTGGGATTTGATTTACCCCAGTATTTCCCTTTTTCCTCTTTTTTTCTTTATGGGAAGAAGGTTTGGGGCTTTGAGACACCTAGTGCAGTGGAAGGTGTCCCTGTCCATGGCAGGGGAGATGGAACTAGAAGGTCTTTAAGTTCCCTTCCAACCCAAACCATTCTATGATTCTATATAAGGGAAAAAAAATCCCAAAAGCAGAAAACCAAGCCATCAAAACTTTTTTTGATTTAGTTTGTTTCAAGTCCTCTTTTGTACCTGTGCTACATTCCTAAGATCAAACAAAGACAACCACAAAATAAGTGGAAAAGGATTTACTGTTATTGACATTATTTGAATTTTGCCACTTGTTTCAGCCAGTGCAAAACTGGCATAAGACTGAGTCAGACAATCTTTCTTTGTTCAGCAGAAGCACCTTTCAAATCAGGTGATGTATCAGCCATGTTTTCAAAGGCAGTAAGGTGCTTAATGCCTGTGTATCTCCTGAGGGGTGTGAAGATTTACCTAATCACTCTGCGTTAGTGTAAATAACTGCCCAAACCATGATGTATAGTGAAATTTGTCCCTAAGGCTTAATTTTGTACCACTTGCATTTCAACTTCAGGGGGAGCATTATGCGTGTAAGGGAAGAAGAAGTGATGTCCCGGCTGTACACTGGAGCTCAATTTTGGTGTGAGTACTAAATGTGCGGAGTTTGGCTAATAGCAGTCAAAGTTTTCTCGTTACATTGATATTCACTGAAACACCTAAACTAACCCTGAACTGATAAAATTAGAAGTGGAATCAGCAGAATGCTGCAAGACAATATTTCATTTCCTGCAAATGTTTTTCCTGCTAATCAACATCTGCCAGAAAGGACTCCATGGGGGCAAGAACATCTGAAAAAATGGAAAATTTAAAGAAGTATTCTTCCATGTTGCTAATGACTTGGTCAACTGAGAGCGTGAAACACAGCTCATTTTTGGTTGTTGTTAGGCAAAACATGCTTGATTCCTAAGTGCAGAAAATATGAGCTTTTGATATCACTACTTAGTCTAATTGACTCATCTGAGTCCTGTTTGAACCCTATGATTCATCATTTTTCAAATTAGTAGGGACATAGGTAGGATAATCTGTGGATATAATCAGTAAAACATTCAAAATGCTTTCCACTGTAATGGATTATCCTGTCATTTACAGTATCTCTTATATCTGTTATTATCGGGGCTTCACATCCCAATTAAAAGCCTCATTAGTTTGTTCCTGAGGAAGCTGCCCCTCTGCATTGCTGCTGACAGCTGAAGGAAGTGTGTCAGCTTGTTGTGTAGAGCATTATTTGCTTGAAGTTGGCAGCTCGCTTTAGCATAGCCGTCCTCCTGCTACATAGGAGATACTTAAGTGTCAAGCGTTTTCAGGCCATCCATCTTCTTTGGCCATTCCACCCACCCATGCTCGAGCCACATCCACCAGTGCTGGTGCCCCTCTCTGCCTTCCCTTTGTCATTATGTCATTGTCAGTTGTTCAGTTTATTCAGTGATTAATCATCATTTGGAAGGTTCTGCTGGGAGTAAACAGAAAAGGGAGTATTCCTGCAGGTGGTTTCTCTCTGATTAGTTAAAGCCACAATGGCTGGCTGCTGAGCCTTTGTTTCGGTTTCTTCTGAAGATTGCACGGGCTTTTTCCTTACCAGAATTTATCTGAGCTGGTAATTGTGGGCCTGCCTTGGGTATCCTACTGGTGCATGCCAAAAATTAGACCTGTTAAGCTCAGCGGATTTGTGCCGGTCTAAAAGAAGAATCAGCTCTTTTGCAAAGATTGGTGGAGCGTTTTTGCAAGGAGTCCCTTGCTACGTGTTCACACTGACCCTGTTACAGGTTTAGCAGCAGAGCTTCATGCTATTTGTTCAGAAACACCCGCCTGGCTGCTTTGTGTGTAAAAGATAAAATAACAGCCAGAAGATGAGGGGAGTTGAGCAGCTCATTTCTCCTTTGTATTTAGACCAACTATTTGATGAAGTAAAGAAATAATAATTTTCAGTAAACTCTTAGAAGGGGGAATGATGATATTCAGGAAACAAGGGAGCTCTTCTAAGCTTTGCTTGTGTCTTCTACACAATGGCTTAAATGCAACTATTTCACTATCTAATAAAGCATAGTTAGTTTTGCACCTCTTTGGTTCACATGAAAAGTCATATAAATATTTCATGTATTCTCTCTACTTTTGTATTCCTTGACAATCATAACTTACCAAAACTTATGTTCAGTTAGAAAGCCGGTTGATGACAGTAACAGCTATGCCATGGTTCCAGATCTGTTAGCTTGCCTGAGTATTAAATTGCTCTTCATATTTCTCTTGCAGATTAATATTTCTTTTTATGCTGCAGCAGCTTTTAATGTCATCAAAAGGAGACAAGATGAATAAGATATGTGTGGGAGGATGAAGCAGTGGTCACTCAAAGTATCCTGCTGTTTACTCTGGCTGCAGAGTTTATAGTCCCTCCCACAGGGCAGCTGGCACTGGGCTATGATTTTAGTACTTGCATTATTTGCAATTCACAGCCTCCAGTCATAAAATGACAAAATCTGAGCAGTCAGGTAAACTTGCCGCAGCTGTATTCTGACAGGCAGACTTGCGAATGTGATGGGGTAACTCTGAGTGACATGGTGAAAGGATACTTTTTTTGCATGCTTACTGTTTATTTTATTATATGCGTAAGAAAGGGTGGATGGGTGGGTAACTGTGGGTGGAAAGGGCTTGAAGAGCAGCACAGCTAGACTTACTGAAACCTGAAGAAGATGCAGTCAGGGGCTTAGGTGGCTGTCTGTTTCACTGGAAGTATTCTCAATTTTTTTGCCAAAAGCCCTTCTTTTGGTGTTTTTTACCCTGATTCGCAAGGGCTCTGTTCCACACCTTCTCCACATGCAGGAAGTGAAAGGCAAGAAATCCGAGGCAAGCAAATAGTGGTGGTGAATGGGATAGCTTTAAGAAGAGTTTTGTCATGCAGACCTGCTATTCTAGCTCGACTGGGTACGGCCATAGTGAGCATTCCTCTGCCTGGGAATGATTCTCCGGGGGTGTTTCAAAGAGTAAAAAAGCAGCCTGCCTGCCCTTTATTGTCCCAAGGCCTAAGCTAGGACATTTCGGGGGAGGGAGGAGAGATAAGTCAGGCCAGCGACTGTATAAGTCTGTATGTGGCCCATGTCTGCACCAAGTATGCAGGCATGGGTGGTAGGTAATGTGCCAACAACTGCTGTTCTAAGCTGCACCACCATCCCTCTAATTGTGCTGTCCCTTTCATCAAACGAAGGGGAAAAAAAAAAAAAAAACGCAAGCTTAAAAATCATTAAGATTTTGCAAACAATTTGTTCGAGGGTTTACTTGCCCATAGTCCCCAGAGCTTCCTGAAAATCTGTCTAACATTTCTCACCAAGGCCAAATTTGCTGCCTAGCAGCATTTAAAAAAATGAATGCAGGGATTTTTCCAGAACCACAAGCCTCTAAAAGGGAGCAGCACCTTGAGGAAAAGCACCAAAGAGAGGTGCAACACCTCTAGCTATTGCTACGAGAGGGGTCACCCACCTGGTTGCATGTGCAGAGCCTGTTATAGTTTGGGTCTGTGAAGAATCAATTATTCTTGTCTCTCAGTGTACCTCCACAGATGAGGGTGTGTAGATGCAAACAGGAGCCCTTTGGCTTTTGTAAACTGGAGTAATTGTACGGCCCAAAATGTGAGGCTTGGACTAAAAGTCTGGCAGGAGGAAGCCTTGAGAGAGAGAGATCTTGCCAATCAGCAAGACTTTTCTTCCAGGAGTTGCCTGGGACACACAGAGGAGGAGCCTTCTCCGGCAGTTCTAGTCTTGGCCCTTTTTTGCACTTATTCTGCATTATCAGAAAAACCTGGCTGTAAAACACTTGTCGCTCATAGTATTCATGTTTTGCCAATTAATATCTGACTCATACTATATCTCAGCTGTTTCAGAGTCTTTTGCAACTACTCTTTTATTGGTGTACATAAAATAAATAAATAAATAAATCTGTGAAAACGCCTAGACAGTAACGGAGCTTTATAGAGACTTATTCAGAACAAAGTGCATTTTTTAGGGCTCGTGTGGGTGCTTCTGATAAAGTTCACAAGATGGTGGCAGGCTGGTGCCCTCCTGGTGCTTCCCCTCCCTTGTCATCCTACGGCCAGCATGGAGGAGGAGCAGTCAGCAAAGGGCAGGGGCCAGGGACTCCTGGGGATACAAGGGACCTTTCTCCTTTGGAGCAGCAGGCACCTTCTCTTTCTACCCCCAGAGCAAAAGCCTCCAGGAGGTGTAGCCAAAAGTCATCTTAGCTTTCGGGGTCAGCGTCAGCATGTCAGCATGGGGTGTGTTTACTTTTACTGCACCCAGTCCTGTATTTGGTGGTGTGGTGGTGGCTCCCTAGAGCCATGAATGGTCCCTCCACCCTGGGGACAGACAGTTCCTGCAGCTTCAGGGGCTGGGAGGGCCACAATAGCTGATTAATGCTATTGGATGCTTTTTAACATTAAAATTTTCCATTTGTTACTATTTTTCTTTACTCAAGCTCTACTTAGTGCATCATAAAACTAGGTTGATATGTTTTCACCATATTGTAATGCTTATTGTTTTTTAACCAAGTTACAAAATCAGGTGGACTTTGTACGCAAGCATGGGCTTTACATTTTTCAGTGAAAGGTAACCTAATTTTTAAAGCATGGAAATTAAGTTGGTGTGTTGGCCATAAAAGGCACCTAATTTACCAAGAATTTATTTGAAAAGTAACCTTATTCTTTTAATTAAGGATGCTGTGAAAATTTTTAAAGGTTTGATTTAAAAGAAAAATACTTAAAGAAATGAGGTGACAGAGAATGGGAGATCAATGCAGCAAGCTGACTACAGGCAGCAGATACTCATTTAAGAAATAGCGAATTATCATTACGTTAAATACACAAAATAAAGTACTTATACTCTGGCTTATGCTAGAGAATCTGTACACACTGAGGGATTTCAGAAGGTGATTGTTTTTGTTAATTGATTAATGCTGATAATATGCCTGGTACTGTACAGTGAGCTCTACCCGGCTGTTAACAGCACAGCCCCATCAATGTAAAGACTGTGCTAAATTAACATATAGCTGCAGGTGACATGACATCGTATTTTTACATAAATCAAATATGCATTCTGATCCAGCTCCTTCAAAACTCTTAGATGCTTTTCCTCAGACCTTCTGTCACTGGAGCCATTTTGGGAATGGGGCATGATGCTGTGATTAATTCTAGTTCAAGCAGCTATTTTTGGCATTTGCATATTTCCTATAGAGACTTCACTCAGATGAAATCTGAACTCATCTGGTCACATGCGATCTGTGTCTGAAGGATGCTGGAATAGTAAAGGAGTGTCATGCTTCAAAATGGCAGAAAAGTCACTGATCCTTGTCTCCTCTATTTTTAAACATGATTAAATCAAATATATATATATGTATAATTTTTTTTATATGTGTGTGCATGTATACACACACACACATATATAATACAGAAGGATATCTTTTTTGTGTTCTTGTTGGTTTGGCAGAGTTCTTTAGATCTTAGGAGCCAAAGAGTAAAATCCAAATTATATCCTACCCTTCCTATACTGCTGTGATTTTTGGAAATAAGATCTTTTTGGAAACAGGATTTAGTTGGTTTTGTCCACTTAGACCTCATGGGGTGTTAAGTTTTCTTTGTGTCGCAGTGGGTCAGCAGTGCAGCTACATTATTGAAGAGTTGAGGGTCTTCCTCTTTGTAGCTAATGATCCCGTCCTCTCACCACTCACTCTAAACCAAGCTACATTGTTAATGGCACTAAATTTTTCACAAATGGGAACATCTTAGTCAATATACTGAAAAATTTAATCTCTTAATATTTTACTTCAAGGAGATTTTTTCCCCCAGTTGTTTTCATTGTTTCCAACAATGCCTTTTATGATCATATAATGGTACTGCATAAATCCTCAAGTGAACTCATTAATGCGTATCGGGTTCATCAGTACATAAATAGCTTCCACAGTGTGCAGTAGGCAGACCATGTTTGTGTGCTGGAGCAGGCAAGTAATGTCGGTTGTCTTTATTCATTCTCACACTCTCACTTCTCACTGCTCTAAATGTTTCTACTTACACGTTCTCTCCTGTTGATGTAATTTTGACTCGAGTAATCGGTGAAAGGACAACTTTTGGTTTCTCAAATAAAATAATGAAGAAAAACAATTGGTTCACTAAGCGCTGTTATGTTTGTTATACATGAATTATTAAGGAAAAGATTGATATGGAACAAAATTACAAAGGCTTCTGAATTAAGGGCAGTTAAAGGAGCAGTTTACTGGGAACAAGAGAACAATGAAACGTAAATGTGGATACAAAAATATGGCCCCAAAAAGATTTGCAAATGTGCTCATTGTGGAAAAAAGGAAGTGCATTTAGCTGAGAACATGGAAGACTTTGAACTGCATGAGGACTATTTCTATATAAATACTTCTTCCTATAATGATGAAAAGGGAAACAGCCACTGACAGGCATCTCCTTTCTAGCCCAGTAAAACTGGTGAAAGCAGCTCAGCAAACTCCATATCCAACTGGAAAATAGAATTTTGTTCAAAATTATTTTTTCCTTGGGTAAGAGGTGTAGATTTTGGTCAAAAATTTTCTTATCATTAAATGTAAGAATTTTAGTGCCTTGGCTTTTTTTATTCAGAACCAGTGATTACACCTCTAAGTCTTAATTTTACTTTTTTGATTTCTTTTTTTCTGTGGTGACTTTTCAAGGCACCTATCTTCTCAGACTACAGAAAAATGGCAGGGAGGGACAAAATGAAATTAGCTCTCATTCTGCAAGTCTTAGTAGTTGATGGTAGCAAAAAAGTATTTTTGTTTCTGTAGGCTCAAATGTCCAGTTGTTAGGCCAGATCCCTCTCTAGACTGGACACAGAGATTGGCCTGCAATGGCTTAGAAGCTGGAATAAATAAAAAAAACCAGTAAAATTAAAAGAACTACCTGGTTAACTAAGAATCATTTATATGAATATATATTGCAGCTTGGGGTACTGTCCCTCAGCCGATAAAATGTTTTATAGCAGTGATCATAAAACCACATGTCATTTCCTTTGTTTATATTCTTTTTGAGCTTTGAGAATACGCTCAAGAGATCCTGAATTGTGTCTCCTGAAATGACAAACCTACACAATTCAAGTATTGTCATATGATAGGTGTATGAAAGAGCGGAAATCTTGCAGATCCCGCTGGCAACATTGATGCCAGTAGCGTTGGCTGGAGGTGCAAATGTTCCTGCCGGAGCCGTCGCGGTGGAAATGTGCACCAGATGAACAGCTGCCCTCCTCGCTCAGCAGGCAGATTCGGCATGCCGAAATAGCTGCTACATAAAGCACGCAGAGAAAAGAGCAGATAAGCACTATTTCAGCTGTAAAACACAGGAAGATGTGTTTCCCATTGTAACTATAAAAAGTATTTTAATATTTATGTAGCATTTATTCTCATCTCCATGAGTAGGGGATTTATATAGATAACCTTCTGTACATAAAGGTAGGAAAATACCCCAAATATTCCATTATGTCTTTTATTCCTCCACAAGCATCCATTACACAGTTTATTTTCCAATTAATCCTTACTTTCAAACAAATGTTATTCTCCTTCTCCATCCCCAATGGTAACTTCCTTCTTGTGAAACATTTTTTCAGTGGGCGAATTAATGAAATGATGCCTGGTGATTTTGTTACTGTTATAAGAATAATCATATAACAGCAACTGGGAACCATGCTATTTAAGAAAGACCATCTACACAAAGAGAAAATGCAGTAGTTTTCAGAAAGATTATTTTCATGGCAGATTGTAACTGAGACGTGTGCCTCTGAGGTAAAGTGCGATATAAAGAAATGGAAGTGATTTGTTATTTCTCCTTTCCCCCCTCCCCTGGTTTTAGACTTCTTTTAGCGTGGCTCCTTCCCAAAGCTTCCTAAAGAAACTGAACTGTGAAAGATGGACGTTCTTCACATGGATAAATGAGTTATTTAAAGGTAGAAAACAGGGAAGAAAAAGAAATTATTTGGTTTCTCAATGAAGAGATGTCATAGCAAAGTCCTTCGGGAACTGGTGCTGGTCCTGGGCTGTTCTATCTACATCTTTGTAGATAATCACTTGTAAAGTGGGTGATGGTATAGTGACTGTGTTCACTGATGTGACGTTATTTAGGACAGTTAAAGAAAAATATTAAAAAAATAAAGACTTGAAAAGATGTACAGAACAGTTTCATGCTACAGAGTGTCTAGGAAATAAAAAAGGCAAATGAAATTCAGTACAGATTAAAGTAAATTAATGTACATGAGGGAAACACACCTGATACTGCATGCAGAGCTCTGAGCTGATTCCTGTCACAATGGCATTATCACAGGTCTTGAAAACATTTAGTCAGTGCTCAGTAGTGGGCAAAAACCAAACAAAATTAGGAAAAGAGAAGGCAACAGGAGATTAAAAAACTAGTTTGGTCATTGCAGTAAACCATGAGTGCAGCTGAAAGGCTAGCACTTCTCTGCATGGAAGAGAGATAATGAAGAGATTATAGAAAGCTGTAAAATCCTGGCAGTCATGAGAAAAATGTATAGGGAATAACTATTCCTTGTCTCCTCCTATACAACTACCAGGACCCATCAGATCGCGGACTAAAAACAAGCAAAAGTTACTTCTCCATAAGGTGTGCAGTTAAACTCTGGAAGTCACCACCACAGGATTGCAACAGGCTTGCATGGCTCAAAAAGCAATTAGAAAAATCAATGGAAGAAAATTTGCTCAATGCGAAGATGCCCTGCCTGGCTTAGGAAGCTCCTAAGCTGCAAATTGCTGCAGAATGAGAAAGTGTGCCATAGATGTAGCTCTATACATCTACCCTAGTTTATCTTCTTTCTGACAATCTGCCACTGGCTGCTGTTGGGACATGGGATGGTGGTTGTGACTGTCAGGTGATGGGTACAGTCAGGAAGGTGGAAGAAGTAGCTTGCCTTTCCTCAGAGCTGTGGAGGTCTAATTACAATGGGCGGTAAAGGGCTAAATGGTAAGACAGCTGCTTGATGCATTTTCAGAAAGGAAGTAAGCAATGATTTTGGGAGAAGCGATGGAGCGAAATAGAGTGAGATGGGAAAAGCCAAGCCTCTTGAGAATCATCTTGGCTATTAGTGTTGACTTTTGCAATGAGGAGGTGGGTATCACTGCATTTTCACAGAGAGTTATCTGTTTGAAACATGTGGAAAATGCTACTGTGAAGAGCTGAGGTAGGTCATTACCTGTCATGGTGACCATGGATGGCTTAGAGCCAGGAGAGGCTCACCTCCTCCTGTCCTGCACAGACGAACCTCAGCAAGAAGCTGATTTGTCAGGGCCTTTGGCATGGAGATAGAGCTGAGCTCTCAGGAGACAATTCCATGTGTACAGTCGGAGTGTGCAGTCACACTGGCTATGAAACCTCACACGAGTGGAGATTTGCAAGGTTGGATCCACAAACAGTCTGTTGGGCTTCGGTTATATTCTTATCTGTTTAGGTAAAGGTGACTTTATTTTATTAAATTTCTAATTCAAGATTTTATGTGCCTTAGGAGGAATAAAAGTTTTGCTTTGCTCTCTAGAAAAGGATGCAAATAGATGGGGAGTGTGTTTTTTACATATCAAGTATATGGTGGCTTAAAGGTTGAGCTCAGTTGCATAACCTGAGGAATACATGTCTTGGTGTACCGAACAATTGCAAAGAAGTCATTGTTTTCTGATATTCCTTTTTTTTAAAGCAAAATTCACATTTTAAATCTCTTTTGAGCAGAACTTTGAAGTAGAGTGTAGCTCCCAGAGGTGGGTAATCTTAATGCTAATTTACTATACAACAATGTGCATTATTAAAAGACATGTGAATGATTCATCCAGTGAATGAAGAAAAATTATTCCAAATGATTATTGATGAGTTAATCAAGATAGCCACGTCAACTTTCTTTTGTCCATTAGTGTAAACAGTATTTCACAATCATAATAATAAGAGCCAAATGTTAATGGCTGAGGTAATCAGACCGTAATGAAGAGCAGTGAAAAGTGCTCTCTTTAAATAGTTTACAGTTTTCATAATCACTGGAGTGGTCAGTTGGTCCCATGATTCTTCATATTTCATAATGTATGTTTACTATCAGTTTTTGGTTTTAATTTCCTTTTTGTTTCTCCAGAAGATGAGTGAACAGAGAAATTAAGAAGCATAAAGTGTGTAACAGCATACCAAATAAAACTGATTTTATAACATGAATTCTTTGTCAGAGAAGAGGATTTTACGCCTAGTTTTATAGATAGCTAGGAACCTGCTTCTGCCTATAATTTCTGTTCTTCATATAATTCTTTAGTTGAAAATAATCACTATCATTTTTAAGAGCTCAGCACAGGCTTAAGCTTTATCCAACAGATGAAGACCCTTGACTGCTTTAGTGTAGGAGTCTTTTGGGGAAGAATATTTTAAGTGCTATCTATCTTTCCCAGGTAGTATGCTTGTGATCCAAAAATATGCAGTTCAGGAACTGATCCTGTGAGTAAATTTACTCAAATGGCTTTTCAGGATCAGTGCCTTTCTCCTTGCTTGTATACTTGACTTGTCTTTCTCTCCCTGTAGTATCTGAAACAGTTCTTTGAAAGTATGTTTTCTACTTCAATCTAATATTTGAAAAATAATTTAAAAAAAAAAAGATATAATTTTGTGTCATTTTAGGCCAACAGATTCATAGTTCTGACTGGTGCACAAAACATCTGTGCAGCTTCTCCTTCTTTTCCGAAGTGATGAAACTTTCTATCACCATCTTATAAAATTGAGATCAAGAGATCAAAAGCCACAAAATTAGAAAGTGCCACAGGAATGTCCTAGGTCACATCGGTCGCAGCAGATAGCAATAAAAGGGAAAAAAGCAGTTTGGCCCGGGGGGAAATGCCTTTCTGACCCCAGTGGTCCTTTCCAGTTCTCTTTCCTGGACAAAAACTTTTCCATCTGCAATTCCCTCATTTGATGGATTGCTCAGAAGGCTGGAAGGGGTAACTTGAATAGTTCAGCTACTCACAGTTTGTAAGGTGGGAAGAACACATTGTTATTTTGCCGCACCCTGTGTCTGCGCCAACTCTGATATCATTTTGGACAGGGACATGGCATCATCAAGTCATTTCTTAGGCTGCTAGGCACCATGCACCAGACTGGGGAAGACTTTCATCAGCAGACCCAAGCCCAACTAGTCTGCATCCTACAGACTACTCTAAGCCTCATCCACACGTTGCCCGTCTCGCACCACTATTGTCTGGATGCTCGTTGCAAGGTGAGGAGGAGAGTGATAAACCTGTCTGTTGAGATACTGCCTCAGATGCAGCTCTGCAGAAACGTCTATTCTGCTTCTTTGTGTGGCAGGCCATAACAGTGACAACTTAGGAACCGCATGGGCTTGGCACAGTTGAAAAACTCTCAAAACATTGCAGCATGTGCAGCTGTGGACCATGCTGCATCTTTAAAACTCCCCAAATAGGATAATAGATGCAGATTGGTATTTCAGCAGCTGCTGAATTTGTAACGATGCTCACTCCAGAATGATTTGGCAATGATGTCCTGCTGAAGGTTGAAAGAACCTTTAAAACTTGACTGATCTCTAGGTGTGCAAGTCTACAATAAGGAACAACACTGAAGGCAAGGAGCTGAACTGGTTGTGAGAGACCTTGATCAATGTCTCCAGTAGATTCAGCGCAGGCAGCAACACACGGCCCAGGCTGTGCAGGCAGTGTGGTGCAGTAAAGATGCATTAGTGGTCTTCAAGAAGGTGTTTACCACATGACTGCTGGATGACTCAGCCAGTGTCTGCACAGTGTCAGGTAAAAGTGCATGGAACCAGAGGAAGGAAGCTACCAGGGAGATTGACCCTATTCTTGTGGGAGGTGGAGGTCTCCTCCGAGCTGGGGGGATGGAAACCTTCTACTCCTACTGTCAGATGCATGTCCAACCCCTTTGCCCTTGAGGGGAACGATTGGGCAGAAAAATCTCCTACTGTTTAGAGCTTGCCGAGGCTGCAAGGAGGCAACTGGCATTCTTCTTTGTACTTTAAAACATTGTATGTGTTTTTCAGACTCAGCTCTGGGAATGTTCTTAGAAATCCGGGGGATAGCTGTATCTGGGGACACATAAACATGCTGATAATTACAGGAGCTATTTGCTGTGACTCTTACCCACTACAATAACTTGAGGTGGCAGAGATAGTTGCAGTGTTGAATGTGAAGTGAGAAGGAAGATCTGACAACTTTATTATGGTTATTGCTGTTTGAGAAGCCACTACGCAGCTCGTAAATGTACACTGTATTTAGCATGTCTTGCTGTTTCCTCCTGAAAGAGAGAATATCTTGGATTGTTAGAATTAATGGACGCTGGTAGGTTAGAAACACACTAACAAACAGAAAGTGGAGTCAAAATTTGCCTTAAAATTATTCTAAACTCTCTGGGATGTATGTGTGTGTATACACCAGCATGGCATTAGGAAGGCCAGGGGGGTGATATTTTTTCTGTCAGGGGCTTGCAAATAATAACTTTACTTTTCACGTTCTGTTAGCTTCTGTTGCTAAGCTGAATTAGCCCTGGTGCATGTGTGTGCATCTGCTGGTGCTGTCTAGGGATGGAGGGAAAATGCAAGCATGTTTCTGGAAGGTGTGGCCCACCTCAGACATAAGTGCATGTGCGACACCAGGCACCGTCACGTACAAATCAGAAGGACCAACCTGTCCTGGCCTGATAGCAACTTTTGAAGTCAAGCTTGTCTGGCAAGCTAGAGAATAGAGGTAGTCCTGTAAGTTCAGAGTTCCTCTGACTTCTGGGTACTGAGGGTTTTGGAAAGTGAATTTCATAATTAGTTCTCATTTTATGTCCTGAAATAACCTGGTCAAAACATAGGATGTGGCCTTTCCCGGAGTCCGGTGGGAATGAAAATCATATCTGGAGCCAAATCCTATGGTTTAGCACACTTGTACTGGAAAAAGAATATTATAGTTTTATGTGATATACTTGTATACTCCACCCAAGAGTAAGCTCTCATGCTGTTTTATGCAAGAGTAAACTTGGGATGAATTGCCTTAGTGTGAGTTTCCTGAGTCTTGATCCTGACCCTGCCATGC
>KZ507391.1:50934-71585 GCA_002844005.1 Limosa lapponica baueri
AGATCTCTCTATAACATACCCTTAAAGAGAGAATGAGACAAATTGGTTCAAAATGGTCTTGAAGTTGAGGACAAGGAATACAAGTACTAAAACAGACATAAAACAAAGTCCTAGAATAGTATTCTTAATCACTTTTGACCTTGGAATATAAGAACTAGGAATATTCAAGCTCTTGCAATTTTGGAGAGGAAAAACAATAACCTGGTGGGAAGATGATGTAGCTGAGGCCTTCATGTAGGAGGGAAAGTGAAGTCAACAGCGGCATTATAAATATCAAACTATGACTTTGATGAAATGCTGAAGTCTTGGGTTGGGTAACTAAGCAAGGAAAATCCACGTGAAACAAATTCCTCAGTCTGTTAGGACTGAAGCAAGAGGAAAAGTCGCATGTGTTCATTCATAAGGTACACAAACCAAACATCAAGTGAAACTATAACTTGTCTCCATGGCAGCTGTTGCTTAATTTACCAATGATAAACTTCTGATAAAATTAAATTTATTGTAAACAGTAATATATCATTCTAGAGTGCGTACATATGTAAATAAATTATTTAATTGAAATACTGTGTTTTAGAACAAAAAAATCTTGAGAAATTAAGTATATAGTATTTACTTACATATATACTGTATGCAATGTAGTACATTCATGGGACAAATAACAGAGGCTGAATCAGTCTTACTAAACTGCTGTGCATTTGCCTTGCTGGTGCATTCCCTCATACATTTGTTTACAAGCAAAGATTTTTGACTCCACTGTTTGATTCTAATTGATCCATCATTATATTATTGCATAAGTTGTACTGTTTGGTTTTTTCCACCTTTAATGACAAAACATACCATTAGCTGATTCACTTCAATGGATTCGATTAGTATCCAGCAGAAAAAGAAGTCAGGCTTGGAGAAAGCCCCTTGCCAAATAAAAGCATCACGAGCAGCAAGAATAGCAAAACGTCTAACTGGGTAAATGATGTTTGACTGTTCTGGTTCAGAATTCCATCACTGGGTGTACCTTGTGGGAAGTACCACCTGTAACCAACAGTGTTTTTATCATGCTCTTCAGGGTTGCAGGATTTTTGCAGCCAGTGGTTGAAACGCCGCTGGAGAAGGCTCTAGGATGTCTGGTGTACCCATGCCCTGACTGGCCAAGGCACAGCAGGGTTAGGCTGTGATTGCACACGTGACGGACAATGTGATGGTTCTTTGGGGCTACAGAAAAATCTCTGACCAGAATCATCATTTTCTTGTATTTTTCATTTCAAATTTCTGGTATTTCAGATCTGCTCTCCCTGGGGCGGGGTGCTGGCTTTCCCAATAGAAAGTAATTAAAGTCTCTTGTCTGCAATAATGCAGATTGTTAATGCATTGGCTTCCTGCTCCTGTCTCCCTAGCCTCATTTCCCCACCTTTATGGTAGGGGTCTGGTATTAAATCACTCTAAGCGTAATTAGATTGAAAATAATTTCAGTGAGTAGTTGGCGCCTCTCCCCAGGACACTGGATTTTGCTGTTTTCTCTGTTTTTTTTTTCCAAGCTACTTCCTAAGCTTTTTTAGACGTGAATCTTGCCATGGTCTCTTTGTGTTCTTGCTGTTGCTTGAATGAAATGTTGAGCCTTTTGAGTGATGGTTTCTGTGTAATGAAATGCAGGATTTCCAGTGCATCTTGTCACAGCAGTTGCCTGCAGTGTGATGAGCTTTGCCTGTCTTAGTTACTGTGCATTAGAAGAGTGTTGGGTCAGGGCTCATATGTAACTTGGAAATCAACCGTTAATTCTTATTTTAATGCAGCATCGTGTGCTTATCTTGACAGACTAGAGAGTTACTGCTCCCACGCCTGCAAGCCTAAACTAGTTTTGCGGTTATCCTGCAATGTCCTCTGTGGAAAAGGATGCTGTTGTGGAGATGCACTTGTCTGGATTTAATCTGCAGCATTTAAAACTTTTTCACAAGTTTTCCTTTGCACAAGGATTTCCCTTCTCTAATGCACTTACCTGGAGAACTTGATTTGAAACCGATGTAAAGTTCAAAGAAACTAGTCAAAGTCAGTAGCTTAACCTTTTCAGAAGGGAAAACCCCTTGAAGGACTGGTAATGGCTGCGGAAGTTGGGACAAAACGTAGTCTTTCTGCAGCTTTATGTTTTTGTTAAGAGCGCATTACAATTACTGCTAATCCAGAGACCAGTTGCTGGGTTGCAGGACATGGGACATACTGGGTAAGGTGTACCCAGACAGAGGGAGGGTGTCTTGAAATAACCTTAAGGATACAAGTTTTCAGTATGTCCACAGATTATTTATCTTCAGTGACGTTTCATCAGGAATGTTGTCGCTTCCTGCATTAAGGAGGAAAGTGGCAGTGATTTGGCTTTTCAGGGAATATGAGGTTTAGGTAGTTCCCTGCAAATAAGTTACCTCTTTTTATGCCCTTGAATCCCACGTTTCTTCTGTTATTTGCAAGGGATATGTATTATTTCTAATGAAGTATTAAGTCAAAAACTTCTGGACAATAGATGTAATAATTTTGATTCTTCTTATTAACCAGCACTGGAAGGATAACCATTTAACTTTCTTGGGAGCTGACAGAGGTTAAAAGCCAGTAACCGTTTTCCCTTGTCTGCAGAACCTGAATTTCACCGGCTTCCGCAAAATCTTAAAGAAACATGACAAGAACCTGGAGACGGCGCGGGGGGCAGAATGGCGGGTGGCCGAGGTGGAGGTGGCACCCTTCTACACCTGCAAGAAGATCAACCAGCTTATCTCCGAAACAGAGGTAACGGTGCTAGTCTGGGCACGGCTAACTCAGAAGACTATTTTCTTGTTCACTACGGCTTCCTATAAGGTTTTGCCCTCTTTATAGCTTGTATTCACCAGCAAGACAACTATTAATTGATTTTTGAAATGCTACTGATTTCTGGCACTGCTTATATAAGTTTGGATATGTTCTTTTCAGCTGGTAACTTTTCAGTCTGAAAAGCTCATGCAGGATGAGCTTGTGTTGTGTAGTAACTTGATGCACCGTGGTGAGCTTCTCACGTCTTTGTTACCGTGTATTAGAAGAGTATTGGGCCAGGGCTCAAATATAACTTGGAAATCAACTGCTTTGGTTTTGGTTTTGTTTTGTTTTAATGCAGTAGCGTGTGCTTATCATTATAATGAACTTCCCTGATGTATGTCTTTATCTCCTTAGGAAGTGGTGACCAATGAGTTAGAAGATGGAGACAGACAGAAGGCTATGAAACGTTTGCGTGTTCCACCTTTAGGAGCAGCTCAGGTGAGGGATGGAGTTATATAGCGAAGCTGCTTTTCCAGCTTGTCAAGGTGCCAAATTAGATTCAACATTTGAACATGGTGAAAATAATTGATGTTAGCATGCTCCGCAAATTGTGAGGGGGGGCATGGTCACGTAATCTGCTTTAGTTCCGGAAGATTTGGAAATAGCTTACTTACTATTCCTAATGCTTGCAGACGAGGTAATGAAGGGATGAGATAAATAGTAAAAGGAAATTTGTGCTAATATTAATATATGCTTAGTGTTTATGTGGTCTGGCATATTTTTCAAAGGGCACTGAGACGCCCAAGCTCTGTTTCCATACAGCAACAACATAACAAGAATATTATGCAGCATTTTCAGTTTAAAAAAAACCAAACAAACCTCATTTCAAGAGGAAGAGTGCGTCAGAGATCAGAACATTGTATCCCTGATTTTAAGTTTACTCTGCAAATTAATCTGAGTTTACTGAAAACCTGTTTACCCCACCTTAATTCCACCATTGCTTTGTTCACAGCCTGTACCAGCCTGGACTACATTCAGGGTTGGATTGTTCTGTGGGTTGTTCATTGCACTGAACGTCACTGTCATACTTTCAGGTGGGTATCCTCGGCTGGACACATCTGGCTCTCACACCCTGGTGTGGATATGTCCTCGTCACTCAGTGAGGGCCTGGATCTGAACTGGTTTGGTCAGGATGTTCTGGGTTAAATCAGTCTGAGTCAGATCACACTGTTGTGAATTATTAGTTCTGCTCAGTTAACAGATTGTGAGATGGTAGATACACAGATTTTGGCCTTTGAACATATTATGGTTTTTTCTCCTGGTTTCTTCCTTACTCTTGGAAGGATGTTCTGAGGGTGCAACATCCACGTATAAAGCCAAATTTCTGTTATTGTTCTGTGAACTTACAGCCCTTTCCCACCTTGAGAGAGGCTCTTGTAGAACGTAAGTTTTGCATGGTGCTGCCTGCCTACAGAGAATGAGACCAGACATAGAGCCGTGTGAGCACCATGCCACTCGGGACGTTTTCACGTAGAAATTTCTAGTATTTCCATGCCTGCTACCCATTAATGGAATGAATTGGGGTTTTTTCTTGCTGGCAGATTTTGGCAAGGTAGTTTAAAAGCTACCATAAATTACTGCACATCCCAGGCCTTGGTTTTATTCTGCTTTACACCTTCTGAGTTTGGACTCTGATTAGCGTAAAAGCTGTGTTACTACCATAGATCCAGATACAGCGCTTAATCACAAGCGGCTTTACTAATTGTGTCTGTGATTTCAGTAGTGTTGTAACTTGCTCAAGTAGTACAAAGGAAAAGGCTTAACAAATCAACCTACGAGCTCTTGCATTAGGGAAAGCCCGTGTCTCTGTTTTTGACTTAAAAGAATTTTTAATCAGATGTTTCTGTAATTGGATCCAGTCATCTCTTGGGATAAAATTCCTCTGTTTGAGAAGCTGTTTGCAGTTCTTCCCTTTTGGTCTTGCTGTGGTAGAGGCAGAAAGTTGACCCGTCTGTGTGAAGGGTCTGTTTAATGTGTATAAGCTGTTCTTTATTCATTGCATCTTTTTTTTTTCTGTAACTTACATGCTTGATCTCTATGTGAGATGCAAGTACGATTCAAGCCAGTTGTGTTTGCTTTATCTCTCGGTATTAAGAATGAAAAAGTGAAGCAGTTGTGAGAATGAATTCATAAAAATGATTATATCTCTAATGCCAATGTTACTAAACTAGTGTGAATAATAGGTGTATTTGTATCAGCAGACATGATCTGATATCTGTATGTTACTGCAGATGTTGGACACAAACTGTATTCAAACTGCAAAGTGTTTGTTTTTAATTGGATATTAGTTTGCTAACCTCTGTGCTACATTTGCCAAATTGTTTTTATGGCTTGATTGACTAAGATAGGATCTTAGTCTTTTTTGTGCAGCATCTGTGAAACAGCATTAGAACATGACTTCTAATAATAACCCACTTCTGTATTGCATGATTTTAAAAGTAGAACAGCACCGTTTTACATAGATGAGTTCGTAATAACCTGGGGTCTGTGAAAGGCTGCAAGTGCTACATGTGGATCCCAGGAGGGTGTCACCCTCAAGAGGCCTCCCTGTTTCTGTATTAGCTTTCCTAGATGCCAAGGTAGCGTGTAGTTGAGGTTGACAGTTCATGGAGACGGGCATGTGTTTAAGCAGAAACCTGTGAGATTTCATGCAAAATCTCAAGGCTCTTGCTGCAGTGGTGCCCTGTCTCTTGTTTGAGAATTAGGCTGCGGTGCCATTGGGCCTGTCACCAGGGACATCTTCCTCTCTGAGCACCTTGTTCAGAGCCTGCGCGTGCTGAAGGGATGAGTGGATCGAGCGTCACGTAGCTGCTGATTCTAGGAGGTGACTTCACTTCTATTGGATTTAAGTGGAAACAGTGCATGAATGGAAAAATCCCTTTGCCTTGGGGCTGTGGTACAGAGCCCTGGACTGGGTCGTGCCAGTTTGAGACCTTGCACACCTTTGCTGGGCACTTCCCTGCAAGCGGGGTCCTTGGGTGTCTTCAGTCAAACTGCTCAGCCGTAGTGGAGAAAATGGTTCAGTCAGGAAACGTGAGTCACATCTAGACTTTGCATTGTGGAAGCTACACCAGGTGGGGTCTTAGTATCAGAGGAGAGAACGTAAAGAAGTAATTTTAGCTTCTGTGTGTTAGTATCTCAGCTGCTTGTACTGCTCAGTATCTGCTTTTTCTCCAGAACCAGCTGCTGTTCCACACTGCAATTACGGTCCTCTACCACCCTGAGAGTCCAGAAATAAGATTAGCAGGCATTAGCTATGGAAGTCATATACTATACTGTCATATAGAACTGTGTTCGCCTCAGGATAAACCTTTGTCTGGGTGTTCTGCCTCGGGTGGCACACAGCACGTCTGTCCTATTCTGCCTCGTCATTTCTTATTCAGTATTTTTGGGGCTATTCTGACCTGTTTGGAAGCACCTCCCTTGGTTTTGTCTGCAGGCATTTCAGATTAAAATTCAAAATTGCTGCTTTTGCGATTCCATATTTAAGACGTATTTCTTTCAGCTTCTTCAGGGTGTGTGTCATTTCTATCCAAAATTTGACTCTATTTTGCCTGAATCCTAATAGTCTCTTTAAGTTTTAAATGTAAAGCAACAGTTCTTGAGTCATTGTTCCTTGCACAGTTTTCCTCCATAATTTTATGTAGCATAAAGTAGAGATGCTGAACACATGAAACTTCTTATGGATGTATTTTCTCTGAAGAAAAGTTTGGAAAATTTGTGGCTGTAATTTAGACAGGAAGGTTTGTGGGAATAAATTCTCAGCATCAATTCTGTAAAACCGCATGTTCTTTTTTTTCCCTCTTAAAAAGTGTGTGGGTGAGAAACACACAATGAAACTGAGGATTCAAATAACCATATTTTATTTGTGCTTTTATCGTAAAACCTCTATCGGGCAACCGGCGGACAGTATTTTGCAAAGGAGCTTGTGCTAGATCTGCTGCTGTATAAGGCTGCTTGTTGTTTGAAATGAATCAAATTTGTTTCCAAAACGCTGAAGACTGAACAAAGGAAGCAACAGGCTTTCCAGTATTGCCGCCTTATGTTGGGTTTTCTGTTTGGGTGAGGCTGGATATTATAGTGCTAGTTATGAATATGTATTACATTACAGTTGTATTGAGTTCAGTGATTAGGCACAGTTTAGTATTGTTTTAAATGCTGTAAATGGCCCTTCTTGGTTTTGTGGGGAGCTGAAGTATTCGTGTATCTGTCTGTTGGGATTTCATCTCCATTAAACCAGAACATTTAAGTGCATATAGTCACGATTTATGCTAGTGCTGTCCCTCGTGCCTGTAGTGTGCGACAGGGGACTTAAGAAGCTGCTAATGACCTGACCACACTGGCTGGAGAGTGAATTTTCTCTGGAATGCTCCTAAATGCTCTGACAGTCTAGGCAAAAAGTCCTCTGCTTGCTGGAATACACAGGTGCATATGAAGGTACCCTGTTTTCACAGGGTACGGACGAGCATCTGAGCACCAGCATGAAGCGGTGGAGCACAGATTTGCTTTGTGACACGACTTGCGCTGTCGCTAAGGTCCTTTCATTTTTGTCTTTGCCAGGTGTGGCTTTTATAGATGGACCAAATGTGTGGCCACTGGTGAGAATCTATCGAGGTGGCTTTCTCCTGATAGAATTCCTCTTTCTCCTGGGTATCAACACGTATGGCTGGAGACAGGCTGGAGTGAATCACGTCCTCATCTTCGAACTCAATCCCCGCAGCAACTTGTCCCATCAACATCTCTTTGAGGTAAACAGAATGGATTGTAGGAGTGGTTGAGCTGTGCGGCGTATCAGGAGGGTAAATCCTGCACCGTTTCCTGGCAAGGAGTTCTAATACAATTAGAAGAGGAAGTTGCTGAAGTCTGATTAGATTACAGGATTGAGCACTGCTCTCCCTTTTCTTATAATGAGAATTCATTGTGGGTTTCGGAGCCATATTTTCATAAGGTATCTCTGTGTTTTTTCTATCTTTCCATAGATTGCTGGCTTCCTGGGGGTTTTGTGGTGCCTGAGCCTGCTGGCATGTATATATGGTAAATTCACCTACATCCCTACGCAGGTGAATCCACTCATCTTGTACGGCTTCATGTTGCTTTTTCTCATCAACCCTACCAAAACCTTATATTACAAGTCCCGTTTTTGGCTGCTCAAACTATTGGTAAGTCTCAAACCTGTTTTAAATAAATAAATTTATAAAAAACCACTGAGCAGTAGCAGTTAAATATATACAAGTGTCAGTAATTTTCAGGAAAGAGGAATGCTTGTACCACTGCGTATTCGTGGAGCAGACCTGATAAGGTATTGACTGCAAATGGTTGTTGAGCATGGGTTTACAGAAGCAACTTCTGCTTGCCTGTAGCAGTCTATCATGATCTTCGTATTGCAAGTAGCTACTTGTTAATCTTCCTATAGACAGCTGTATACCTACTTTTGCACATACAGAAACGCTTGGATATCTTTCCTTGGTTTTCCTTAACGCAGCGAAACAGTTTGATTAGGGTTAGAGTGTTTTAAGGCAAGGCTGCATGGATGCTCCTCAGCCCAAGCTGGGTGAGTGACAACATTGAGAGGGTTCAGTGATGGGAGAGGGAACCTTTGCAAAGGTTACTGCTTTTAAAATTGTGTTCATGGGTGGGTTTTTTCCCAGCAAATCTGTTTGTGGACTTAAACAAATTATTTATTTTACACCCAGCTCCTACTTTCCAGGTAAGATAAATCTGGTAAATTGAATGTAAGTATGTGTGCTACTTCAGTGTTCCAGTTATAGGTGGGAGCTCCAAAAGAACCGTTTTCAAACTTGTTGGATAGCTCATAAATTTCTTCCCAAATGGCTGTTTCAAGTGCTCATTCCCACCCTGTATGCCCTTTTAAATTGACTTTAATCAAGTTGGTTCCCTCGATACCTTATTCTTGCTGGAACTGCTCAGAAAGCATCAGACGGAAGAGGGTTTGGCTGGCGGATGTTATTCGTAGAATCATTTTAATGCCAATTAAAACAATTAACTTTATCTGGAACATGACAAAGATGAAATGTAGAATCATGCTTCAAGCGTGTGCATGCAGGTATGCACACAGCTAGTTAACCTCTGTGCGTTTACCTCTGATATTTGATTTGCTAGCTTACTACTGTTTCAGTTTCTTCCTTTTTTGCCTTCCAGCATTCAGCCATCTCTCCTAGATATACCTTTAGTCCCAAGCCTCATTAGTCTTACTGCTGTCCCTTGGTGCTAGGGGAAGCACTGGAAGTGCTCTCACCGTGTGAGCAATATCTGTGCTAATTTACCTTAATATCTTAACAGGGTAAGATTCTCAGTCTTCACAGAGCTTTTAGGCGTTTTCCAGCACCGGCTGTATCCCAGCTATCTCTAGACTACACTACAGTCTGCCATACAGGCAAACCTTTGAGTGTGCCGGGGCTGATTCATCCCAAGGTCTCCTGGGGAAAAAAGCTTCATCAAAATGCAAGATCACCTTAATGGTGGAAAATGACACAGTGTGTCTTTGTGTCATGCGGAAGGGGGAAGGGGAAAAAAAAAGAGGCCAGACAAACCACATAAAGAGTAGCTGTTAGGCGTTTCTAATTTTTATTGTATGTAATTGGCCAGTTGGGTGTATTTTATTTCTTCATGCAGTCGCCAGCAGCTATCTGGGTGAAAGGAGGTTTAAATAGCACCGATTCTTGGAACTGTGCTGTTCACACAGATTTTGGTTTGGTGAGCGTTTTTCTTCACATACTTGATACGTTTCATTTCCAGTCAAAATGAAGTCTGACATATCAGGTGTAGCAGAGCATGTAGCACCTTCAATTTTTCAAGAACCAAATCAGGAGCTTACTTCGGCGTGTTATAGCATTTCCTGATGGATCTAGGAGACTTACTGCATCCACCCGTGATCATCAACAACTGCTTGTTGGTTCTCATGAGCGGGATCTCTCTTGATAATACCTGGGGAACTGCAAGTTGCATTTGAATTCATCTTCCTCTGAGTGAAAAAAGTTATTCAGCCCGTAGTAAGTGTAATTCCCATGCTAGGCTCTTCTTTCTCACCTACGTGCTTAGGTGAGTGTCCTTTGCCCCTTCGCTGCTGGATGAGAAGCCCACGAGTGCATTTGTGTAGGCTGAGGAATCGGATCTGAGCTCAGGGGATGGCACAGTGTCTGTCTGGGTGCCCACGCTCTCTGCAGGGCGCCGAAACGGCGAAACAACTGCAGGGAGCCTGTCTGTGAGAGGTGAAAATCTAGGAAGTGTTTAGCTCCAGCTCAAATATCTACTGGCTCAGCACTTATCAAAACTGCAGTGATCAGCACCAGGAAGTCTGCGCTTGGGTTGTGGAACTGTTCATAGATAATCGCCACAGATTGCTTGAAACTGAGGTTCAGCCGCAGCTTTTGGTATTTTATGACTTTATTCTCACGGTCCATCTTCACTGGATGACGTCGCAGACAGTTCCCAGCTGGGAAGCGAGGAGTTGCCTGTGGTACCTGCCAGCACCCTCTGGAAGCGGGGCTGCAACTCCAGCTGTGCCGGGGCAGCGTGCGGCAGCAGTCGGAAACCACAGTGCCTGATGTGCTGGGTTAGGAGGGTTCAAAAAGTGTCTCAGGTTCTTTAGGATAGTTGACTGAGATACCAGCACCTTAGTGAGGTTGCATCTGCTGACTCCTTCTCTTCTGTAAACTTTAGGTGGAAAGCTTCTGCTCTCTTAAAAGTTTCATGCTGTCATCGTGTCTCTCCCTAAATTAAATAACAACATGCATTTTATCAATTTCTTCATTTTCCAGGGAGATCTATCTGTAAAGCTGTTTTCATGTTTCATTTGCTTTCATTTGCCTTTGTTTCAGGAAAAAAAAAGAAAGGTCTGTGATAAAACAGATAAAGGATAGTATCAGGGGGAGTTGGTAAAAAGGAAAAAGGAAGGCTGCTGTGCCTTCTCTGGCCTCTGCAGAGCCTGGTCTGGAGCTGGATGACTTTGAGGACAGACCTCCCTAACAGCTGGCCCTGTCTGAGCCTTTGTAATAGGTGCCCTCCTACGCGAGCACAGTGCTTTCTGGGTCAAGATCCATATCTGCTTTATGCCACTAAATCTTAATCCCCTATTTGGCTTTGAAATTTAGGACCAGAGCCTTAAATTGGCATTACAAGCTGATGGGAATGTGTCAGTCCTTTCCTGGGTTTCCGTAGCTGTGTACCCTTTAGGTTAATAAGGAGAGCAATATAAAAGATCAGTGTTAGCCTGTGCTTTCATTAATTTAAAGGTTCATAAATCTCTGAACTACAGGATGGTGCTGGCTTTTTGAGAAATTGGCTGTTAGTAACTATAACTAACTGGGTAGAGAGAGTTGTAATGAAAGGTAATGGCCCATGAAAACTGTCTGGTTTGAAAGTAGCAAAACTGCTGTTAAGGCTTAGAGGGAAAGTGGACTGGGATTGAGGGGGAGTCTAATTGACAGGCAATAGGATTTCCTCTGCCCTTTCTTTAACTCTTTGCCTGCTAGAGGCTTTGGGAGATCCAGCAGTAACAGTCGTCACAACTTCTAACACCCAAGAACAACTAATGTGTTAAGTAAACCGAGCAATGATCAGCCTAATGGCCATGCTGAGGGTCTATAATCTGACTGACATTAAGTGTGAGGGAGGAGGTAAGTGTGGAAGATGTCAATAGATGTGACATAAATGAAAGAAAGTGCAGATCAAAATGAGGAGAGCTGTGTAGAGAGAGCTCTTACACAGAGACTGGGAGTTTCTGGGAAAGAGCTTGGTTGGAGGAGACTGGGCTCTTCTGCCAGTAAAAACAGAAAAAGGTGGGGGGGGACATGAATATTTGTACACAGGAGGAGAAAAGCGGGGATGTTATCTGCACTAAAAGTGAGGAGACAGTTATCTTCTTTGTCAGCAGGAGCAAAAGGTCAGCAATAAATCTTCAAGCGTTTCTGTTATTTCCATATTTGTTCAATGCTGCGATGTCCTGCCACTGCATTTAGATGTCTTTGACACTATGTAATGAATTATTCCTTTTTTTCTTTTTTTTTTTTTTTTTTCCTCTGACAGTTTCGAGTGTTCACTGCTCCCTTCCACAAGGTGGGCTTCGCAGATTTCTGGCTGGCTGATCAGCTCAACAGCCTAGTTGTGATACTCATGGATCTGGAATACATGATCTGCTTCTACAGCTTTGAGGTTCAGTGGGAGGACAATAATGGACTTTTGGCAAATACAGGTAGAGTAATGCTGATGACCCGGGCGAATGTAGTCAAAATGACCTGAGAAACACTGAGCAAAGCAACTTCATAATCATCTATCTGTTTTGAAGAGGGCTACCAATGACATAGGAAACTAAAATAATTGACATTTCTTGTAAACAGAGCATTAGAGAGATTCTCCCCTTTCTTGCTTCCATCCAGAGAAATGGAATTTCACATCAGTGTTCATTTCCTAATCCAGTCTTTTGGCCTGACTTGTATATTCATCAGAGAATTTAGAGACAGCACCACTTGACTGGAAAGAGGAATCCATTTTCCTGGCACTGTTGTTTTATTTCATCGTGGTTTAACCATGTATTTGCTTCTAGCCTGTTCCCGTTGTTCGGCATGAAAATGCATTGCTTGAGCTTGTTGACCACAATTTTCTGTGCTGTAGCCTGTTTCTTACAAGCTCCATCACAGTAACCTAAAGCAAGAGAGGATGGAGAAATTTCCTTAGGGCTTGTTAGTGCCACCCCATATTCAATTAGAGTTGATGATGTGATGCCAGGGTTGTGCCCGCTCTGTCTCTTTTCTCCTTTCTAGCCAGAAGAGCTGCAGAGCTGGCATATGAATTTTGACTTTGGCCTTCCCAGTGGCAAAATAGTACCTGTCTCCTCCTGGACTGGGCTGTTGTCTTTCCATTTTAAGCAGCGACTGCTGGCAAATCGTGTTGTCTGATGGTTTTGACAGCTGATGAAAGAATTTGCAGTATGCTTCAATAAGCATCAGCGTTCACTTTGTTCTTCCAATCTGTCTGATCTTTCTCTTCCCTTTAAGACAGTGTTGCAAGTAACTAAATATTTATTTATTACAAATAAAATAAATGAAGCATCTGAGTGGATAACAACTTGTCCTCTTCTAATCCAAACAGTGGAATGATAGTGCAGTGCTTTGGGATAAATATCAGCTAATAACTTGTCTCTGTTATTCTGAATAAGAAACAAATGTTTTTTAGTCAGTGGGGTGTTTGGTTTACATCTGGTGGGTGAGACACCATAAGAATCCGGCATGCTTTTGGGGGTTGCAGGCAAAGCTGGGGTTTTCCTGGTCATTTTCTCAATAAAACAAAAAAAGGCTTTCAAACATCAGGGGTGTGACACAATGTCATGTTGGTGTAGTTGCCTCTCACCCCAGTTGTTGAAACCAGGGCTATGTCCTGGCTGTGCTTTTTAAAAAATACAACAACAAAAAAACCCCAAACACGTACTGAAATATGTTTTTTCCTATTACAACATACAAGAAAAATGGGTCAAGGATATCTTAGGCAAACCAGTCTTTTCGAGGTGTCCTGCAGAGTTTGGAAATGCTCTCCCATTTATGCACAAAAATTCAGTGTCGAAGGCCTTTTGTAATTCCATCCTTAATTTGATTATTCACAGTACTGCCAACAGCACAAAATAAATTTAAAAATAGATTATTTCTAATCTTCACACGTGTTAATTTTACTGGCAGTAGTGAAAGAGTTAGATGATGATCTTGCTGGATGTGTTATTGATGTCATGTCACCTGAATACCTCCGAGATGAAGTTAAGGGCTTCAGGATGCTTTCTGCTGATGACCTTCTCGCTGTTCTGGATGTGTGTGTGCCTAAGTACGAGACATTGATGGGGAATTGCTCTCATGTCAAGTGATATTGCTCTTACAGAAAGGAAGACGATGGGAGTTATTAAACTTGCTGATTCTGTGTCTCTGAAACTTCTTTTCTTACAGATAATCAGATTTGTTACAGCTACTCCTACGGAGTGAGAGCAGTTGTCCAGTGCATCCCTGCTTGGTTGCGATTCATCCAGTGCCTGCGCCGTTACCGTGATAACAAACGGGCCTTTCATCTGGTTAACGCTGGAAAATATTCCACCACCTTCTTCGTGGTGACATTTGCAGCCCTTTACAGCACTCACAAAGGTATTGGTTATTTTGGAAAATCCTTTGCAAGTCACGGGATTTGCTTTTTACACGGGAGAAGCTCGGAATTTGGCATTGCGTTGAAACATGAACTTTTGTCTTTTGGCACCTGTGAAACATCTCAGTGGAAAGGCAAAGCCTGCCTGGCTGGCACAGAGCATTTTAGGATCTTCTCTTAGGTATTTTTCATGTACCTGGTCTGCTTAGAACTGCACTATTCGCGTGTGAGAGAGAATTTTCAAGTGTCTCTCTTGACAGGATAAAACTGAAAAACCTGACAGTTTTTGTTGTGAAGGGCGTTTGAATGGGAGATGTATAAAGAAAGGGTAACGGAGGAAATACTTCTCCCTTGGCATTCATGAATAGCTCACCTGGAACATCTAAATAAAGTTGGTCCATCACCCCTGAATTTGGGGAGCTGTGCACAATGCTGGGAAAATGCTCTCTCTGGATTTTCCTGTGTGTTTTTATCCATGTTTTTTCTGTAACTGGCAGGGAGTTGTTTCCAATCCATTTAACTGCAGATTGAGCTCTGATCCCTCAAGTTCCCCATCTCCCTGGAAACGACAATTACTCGATTCTGTTCTTGTTCTGAAGGAAAAAAGCTTTTAGTTTCTGCACTTGAGGCAGTCGCCCTGCCTTTCATTGTTATGAATTCCTAAGAGCTGTATTCTTTTATTATATGCCTTCTATATCTCCAGAAATTAGCAACTGCACAGGCTTGTGAGCAATTACTTATCCTGAAATATGATTGTGGCGGGGCAGGGAGAGGTGTTCGAGGCATGTGTCTAGTTAACATGCTGGGTTTTTGGAGGGGTGGCAGGGTTATTAGGAACCTTCCTGCGGCCAAGAAACGGCTGTTTTGATGTAGCTGGGCCTGAAGTCACACCAATAACGTTTGTCAAGCCTTGCATCTTAACGGCAGAGAAACGCATCGATCCAAACCGGCTGAAGGCTGGAAGGTCGGGTGCTCTGTGTCTGGAGGTGTACGCAAAGCTGGTGTGGGAGCATCAGTGGTGGATGCAGCGCCTCATCCCTCTGTGCCTCTCGTCCCTGCTGCCGTGTCCCTGGAGCTTGTTCCCGTTTGAACGTGTTTGCTCAGTGACATTCTGCAGCTCTTCAGTGCCAGCCCTGCAGTCCAGTTAGTCACCACTGCCAAACCCCGGGATGAGACACATACGGATTGCCTGGCTATAGGCACTGCTTATATGCTTTTATATACAGTGCCTGCTTTGGGGAGGCTGACTAATGCTTCTCCTTCCCCGGGGGGGACACTCTGGCAGAGCCTTCTAAAGGAAGGTTAGAGTAGGTTTGGAACCAAGAGGAAAACCAGCATCTATCAGAACGTTCCGGTGAAGAGTTTGACCTCTTTCTGCTCCCCTTGAAGTTTGCACCCGTGCCAGTCCTGCTGACCCTTGTTCTCATTGCTGCCATACATAACTGTTGTCTGCTCTGGCAGGGAGTGGGCTGTAACGAGGTGTTTACGAGCCAGGCACGGGGCTTGTTCCAGTCGCTGAGAGATGTTCGTGACTCCCAGCTTTTGTCTGTCCGGTTTTGTTAGTGGGAGTCACTAGCACGCAGTTGTTGGTATCACACAAATAAATTTGGAAGCTTCATGGGCTTTGGAAATGACACGTTAGCACAGATTTTTGTAAATGTCACTGTGCCTGGGCTCGTAGCGATTTTTTTGAGAGGGCTGCCTGAAGATTTTGCTGTGTCTTCCCAGCCCTGTAGGCCTATTCCTGTCCTGCCATAAATGCGCTTTCTAATATGCTGTACCTGTTAAGAATCCAATTTTATCTATGTGCTTTACATAGATCTCCACTTCTTTTTGAACTTGGAATCAGATGGTCTATCATCAAGTTGTTAGGATGTTACTGTTGAAAATAGATGCGCTGCTCGCCCACACCTTCTCTGTGTCTCCCTGAGGACAGCAGAGACAAACACCCATCTCTTACCTACAAAACATCTGTTGGGGGTAGCTGCTTGCTATTAAGAAAGCGCCCAAACCAAGTGTCAAATTGGTAAAGAACCTTGCTCCTTAGACCTGCTCTAAATTACTGTAAGTAACGAACCTGTTAATTGCTGTGGTAACAAGAGTTTTATTTAAACAGTCTTTCATGGCTGTCTTTGCAAGCCTATGACTTATACCTCTGGAATGACAGCTTTCTGCTGCCAGGACAAGAGGGTAACTGATGGCCTTTTCTTGGGAGGTCAGGTAACGTACACCAGAGCCTGTTCTCTACTTGGGAGTCCTGGGGACGTCACAGCCCTCTGAAAAGGCTTATCTTCCTCTCTTGATTTGAAAATTGAATTATTTGTAGCTTGTCTGTAGGTTTTTAGCTTGCCTCTGCCAGCTGTGTGAAGAAGGACTGTGTGGCTAGGAGGGTTTGTTGGCATTGAAAGCCAGCTAATTTGTGCAGAGCGTGCTTACAGCATTCTTATGCAGTGTTTTCGTACACTTGCTGGAAAACAACTCGAACTAAATAAATATACAAATGCCACCTTATTATGTTTAAGTGATGTATGCTGCCTCTAGTCATACATGGTACTCCCTTCTCCAAAGCTCCTGTAGTGAAGGTTTCCCCCAGTAACACGGTGTAATGTGGGCTCTTGACAAGTATCTCAGTTTCCCCAAAATACCACTGTTTAATAATTCATAATGCCCAGGCAGTGCATAATTCTGATTCTTTCTTCCCTTGGAGAAGCCATTTCTTTACTTTTCTTCCTTTTGATTTAGATGCTGAATGCAATTTTCTCTGCTAATTGCAGTTGGGATGTTAGACCAGGAAGATACGCGAGTAAATTCTGTTTAGGTTTTCTCTCCCAAACTTGCAGTCCTGTTGTCCTGGGACTAGGGTAGTTTTACAGAGTTAACCCCAGCCTATCGTTTTGATATTTAGGTATCATCCGAATTAGCGAAGCTGAAGTGAGAGTGGCTACCCCATAACATAGTGCTTATTAGTGCTTACCCCGTAACATAATCATAGTGCTTAGAGACATAGTTTAGTAACGTGGGGGGTGTTTTTTTGTATGGTTTTCTTTTGTTGTTGTTTTTTTTTTTTATCAGAGTTAGGTTGATGGTTGGACTAGATGATCTTAAAGGTCCCTTCCAACCTAGACAATTCTATGATTCTATTAGAGTGGAGCAGGCAGCCTTGCCGCCGCTCAGAAACGCAACCGCATTTCAGGGACGACAGCAGCAACCCAAGGGCAACTGTTGCTGAGCTCCCAAAGGAAGAATTCTCAGTATTTTTATTTCGCTCAAAGGAATGGGAAGCAAAGGCTGCGTTCTGTAAATACAGTCCTATGGGGTATGTGTGCACAGGCAAATGAGGCATATCTGTAACTCTTAAGCTACCGAGCAACTGGGGTGCGTGCCGCTGGTCCCTGCCCTGGCTCCTGCCCTGAACTTCCCTGGCAGTTCTGAGCAGCCTTCCCCAGAGCCAGCCAACTGCCTATGGCATTGCCTTAGTTAACCCCTACCGAAACCTACGTGGTGCTGGGGAAACAAGTGATTAAGGAGACTGCAGCAGAATGTTTACCCCAGTGTTATTTTGACGCACACGACTACTCTTTGCGGTGTTTTCACTCTGCCGAAAGCAGATGTCCTTTCCTTGACAAACGCACCAGGATAGCTGCTTCCCCTTCAGTCCAGCTTACCATAGCGTTCCACAGGGATCCCCTCTTGTATAAAGTGTACTCACATTTAAGAAGGTGCATTGACACACCTGGAACAGCCAGCCTTGGTTTCGTTCCTCACTCAGACCCGGTTCAGGCTTTGTAAGATAAGATTGTTATATTTAGGTGTTCAGCTCTTCTGAGAAACAGTGCAACTGGAGTTGTGTTGTACAGCTCCAGGAGTGCCGGTCGCTTCTTAGGCTTTATGCATGATTTATGCTCCAACGTTATTCCTTGTAAAATGAGATGTGTCTTGGTTTTGCTGCCGTCTGTCAGTTTTCTCTTACCTTGGTGCCTTTTGCTTACATGGTGTCATCAGGAGGATCTGCCTCACGTGGAATGTAGATTTGGCTTTTGTGCTTGAAGAACTGAGCTTCTTGAGTGCTTTTTACTCTTCCATCTTTTCCTTGTTTTGTGGGATTTGCTGTTTCAGCGTGAGCATTTGTGTGTTTACCTTGGTTTTTTTTCAGGAACGCATTACTGACCTTAAGCCAAGTAGTAGCTTAAAATTGGCTGTGTGGGATTTTATCCTTTAACTGAAAGGAAAGATGGTTTATGCAAGTTTTCATTGTCAGTGTGATTTGCACACCTTATTCAATGGGATCCTTGTGGTCTGGGTAGTATCCAGCTATTTATTAGCTTCTGAATTTTTCCAAAGTTAATCCATGTGACCTGGAACCTTGAGTAAGCATCTCTTATTCTGTACCTCCCACGCCCGTTCCAGGTGCTCCAAATCAGACTGCTGAACACTGGCTGTCATCGCCTTGGAAGTGCTGTGGAGAGCCTTAGGTCAGTCTTAAGATAATGTGCCATGCACTTTCTCATTAGACAGCCCAGGAAATTTACAGTAATTAAAAATACAGAAGTTAACTAAATAGGGCTGTCTCTAAAGAGTAGTGCTTCTGTCTGTGTTCTCATCATCGCTTCAGAAACGGGCTTCTCTGATGAACTGAGTTGTAACTTGTGGTTTTTTGTAAAGCCAGCCTAAGAGGAAACAGTGAAACTCCTTGCTTTGCCAAGGAATGGAGATGTGAACTGTCAAGGCAGGAGTCATCCCTCGATTAATGGGCTTTTGCAGGAAGGCGTTGGACCATCCCTTCCTAATAGAGAGGTTCCACCAGGTCTGACCAGATCAAGATGAATGGGAAATGTGCTGCTTTTTGAAAATACAGTGGAAGATTCCCAGGTCTCGTAACTGCTACCCACTCCTCATTAATCACGACGGCTTCAGCTGTTGCCAGTGGTGATACGGGCTGGTGTAGCTAACTCCGTGCTGGAACGAATGGCTGGCTCTTCCAGGCTCTGTCCCACTGCAGCTCCCCTGGGGAGGGGTATGACTTCCAGGTGAAGGATGGTGACATACAGTGGGAAGGGGGAGAGGATGGTGGTAACATCAAGCTGTTGCACTGGGAGCTGCAGGAGGATACCTGACTGCGCCTTAGCTCTGCTCTTCCCTGCCAGCTGAAGTACTGGATAGGGGGTTGTGTCGCTTAGCCCTTGTTGCTTCCATGTCAGAAACTGCAGGGTGCAACCCCTGTGGAGTGAACTTGCCAGTAGGTGGAACAATAATTAACTGTGATCCTAAATGGGTACTGCAGGAGAGGAGAACAAGGTGATGTGAGAACTAGGGCTAAAATGACTTTTGCGGAAATCAGTCGTCAGTGCAACAGATTATAGTACCTCAACTGAGGAACGTAATTTCGTTTCCAGGGAATGGAGCAAGGCAAAGTAAGTGGACATACTTCAAGTACAAACCTTTCTTTTTCGAAAAAAGTACAAAACTTAAAAAAAAAAAAATCACGAAAGAATGAAGCAAGTAGCATTTGTGAGATCCTGTTCCCTAGCTTATCCCTTGTGTGTCGGTACACAATCTCCCATCTCTCCCCCTCTTTCTCAGCGCTGGAAGAGCTGTCAGCACTGTGCAAGCCAGATCATTTCATTTAGGTGTCAGAAGAGCCTTATAGAGTGCTTGGATTGAGCTCGTGAAGTAAAACAAACTTTGTAATGGGATTAACTGGCTTCTTTCTTAATACTTGCAGTTTTTGCGTGGCTTGCCTTAGCACAGCATACTGGCAGCTCCATCAGGATGATTATTTGGAGCCAGAACGTGCAATGTCTGTCACATTGCTGTGAGCTAGGATGAATTTTTGTCTGAAACCCTGTCATCCCTTGCCCAGGAGGCCTTCAGTAATGAGTTGTGTTCATTAGCCAGTCTTTCTGATCCTTTCCATCAGAGCAGCAGCGGTGTCATTAGTGAAGAATTGGAGGCATTGCCATGGGCAAACATTTCCATCCTGGCCTCTGACCTCCTCCCGGCTTTGACGTGGGTCTCTGCGGCACCCTGAGCAAGCCCGGTGTCTCCACACCAGCTTGTTAGCTCCTCTAATTGCTTAGAGACCCGTCCCAGTGATGGTGCTTCGGGGTCGAGCTGCTGGGAAGGGTGAGGAGCACCCTGGTAGGGCTGCAGCAGGACCACCATGGCCGGGGTGGAGGTGCCGGCAGGAGCTCGCTGGCCGGTAAGTGAGCGGGGAAGGTGAGATGAGATGGCAGCCTGTGGTCAGCAGGGAGCCTGGGAGGGGGATTTCGGGAACTGCCACCGTACCCCGATTGTCAGCACAAATGAGACATAAAATCCCACAGGGAAATCTTCCCATGGTTTGCAGGTCTACATATGTCAAGCAGGATAATTCCCGGTGCCGGCAGCCGCGCCGTGGGGGAGAGGCAACCTCGGCACCCTGCTGCTGAGTGATTCATGCCTTCACTTCTCCAGATTGCAGCCAAGAGAGAGGTGGAGTTTAATAGCTGGGATTTGGAAAGTGGACTAATGGTACCATTTTTATCACTTAATACACTTTAGTGTTAAAGGTGGTTGGAGACGCAGGAACACTAATGAATAAGGTGTAAGTAAAAAGGATGGCCTACTGATAGCTTGTTTCATGGGCACTTAAGGGGGGGAAGCCTGACCTTTTTTTCGCGGAACATTTTAAGAAAAGCGACTGACTACAT
>KZ507392.1:15437-32909 GCA_002844005.1 Limosa lapponica baueri
CACAGGAAAGGTATGGACCTGTTGGATGAAACACCTCTGAATACAACGCAAACCATATAAGATATAAGCCAAGATTGTCAAGCGTTTTCACATTTAGTACATATTTTTCACATTTAGGATATATTTTCACATTTAGAGTATTCAATCATTGTCCAGTTCTAAGCATATTGGGTAATGAAGCTTTTTTGGAAGTCTCAGAACTGGCATTTGCCACAATCTGCTATTATTTTACCTGATCACCTAGCTTAGGTAGATCTTTAAAAAAAAATATCAAAATTAGTTCTTCTTGAACCCGTTAAACCTAAATAGTTATGTGATATTGTTACCTGACCAACATCGCTCCTTTTCAGGAAATGAACGTTTAATTTTCAATTTTGCCATTTACACTACTCCTTTTGGGCTTGTTTGTCACCCATTCCTTGATCCCTTACAATTTTCAATAATGATGCTTCATCTGCTGGACATCACTTAGGAGAATGAATGTACCTGACATGATTAAAGATGCTGTAACCTTTCCATTAGTAACATTTAGTAAAGTACCTGGACCTTTAGGTTTCAATATCTTCCTCTTTTGAATGCTTTTCTAGTTCCCAGGGATTTTTGAAGAGAGCGTAATGTGTTTTGGACACACTTGACTCAATGTCCCTACAGTAGTCCTAGTCCAGGTGTGAGATTCGTAAGTGCAAAGCATGTGTGGTCTAGCCTGTCCTCAGTGTGTCACCCCCACTAGTCATGAACTCTACAGTGTATTTCATCAACAGCAATGAGGGAACCCTAAATACTCACTCTGACTTTAGTCAGTCACAACCACGGTATCGAGTAGCACCCAGCCTCATTCTTCCCCTGTGGATCCTGGTGTTCAACCTGTTCCTGCTCTCAAAACATTTCTCAAAGACCTTTCAAAATGCTGTGTTAAGTCTTAATATATATGTTGCCATAGTGATATTTCCTTTTATCCACTACACTAATGACATATAGAAAAGTCCAAGGGAGTAGGGTGATGTAATTTTCTTCTGCAAGGGTCAGACTGGCTGGTCCCTCTCTTGAGATACCCTCCAGACATTTGTTATTCTGGCTTCAGTTGTTTACATATGACATTTGCTACCTTATTCTGCTTTGGAAAAGTAGGTGTTTTGAAGATAGAATGCATATTTTTGTAGACTTTTTTTCTGTACTTACTCTCCCGTAGAACTCCCAGGTGTGCCATTTGGGTCTGATGAATTTTATCACTCTATAAGTTATTTCTTTTCCTGACATTTCAATAACCAAAAATATTTCCTTTTCCATGCCAGAGAAGAACAAGTTCAAGGTAACTGTTTACCCAGCAGTCTCCTTCATGAAACTTATGCAAAAATGCTGCTAAGCCTCTCATCAATGTGTGTATAGTCCTTCATAGATCCCTTTAGCCCCTGATGATTCAGTGGAATTATTGATCTCTTGCAGACTTCCTGATTTTCATTTGTTTTCACACCATTAGCTATTTATTCTTTGAAATCCATCTTGGCCTTCCTAATTTTCTTCTTACTTAATAGCTGTTTACTTAGTTTATCTTCCTGTTTATTGGCTTCATTAGGATCAGATAATAAAGGATTTTTTGTTTGACTCATTTTGCTATTTGGAAGTTGCCATTTAATCATGTCAGAAAACTTCTGGCCTCCCTTCTGTTCCTCCTTTCCCTTTTTGTTTGTGCCTTCTAATTCCATTCCAGACTTGATTTGTAGAATGTTTTTTTCATAACTGACTTTGCCAGTTGCTTTGTTTTTAACTGTCAGATATTTTGTCTAATTTCCCAGTTTTTGTTTTTTTTTTAAATCTTCCTTTTCAAGTTTTGCACTATATTGCTCCTTTTGGGACTCTTCCTGTGTCCTTGAGTGGAAAGGAACTAGGCTGTGTCGGCAGCTGATTTAGAGGCTCAGGACTCTGACCCATGCTGTCTAAGACAGTGTCCCCCATAAGTGGCTCCCCTCAGCTGCACAGCCTGCCTTTCTGAGGAAGGACACTACCCAACCCCAGATTTGGAGGAGCTGAGAGAATGTATAAGTTCCAGCCACTGCAGTTCACTGTCTGAAGCTTCAGTAAAAATTTGCCTTCTTCCATGATTTAAGCCACATTTTTCAACTACTGGATTATGAACTGGAATGATTCAGTAAGCTTTATCCTTCTGTAGAGAGGAGACAGGTAGGTAAGAGATAACATTTTAAATAGATTACTGGAGGTTATCTCTCAAAGTCCTCTCATACTGGCACTTCTGAACTATTTTCTATATACTGCCTCAGATGAAGACAAAAACCTAAAAGAGTGAGGATGCACCTCCCGGTCTGCATATTCTGCACCAACTGCTGCCCCAACAGCTTGTAACTAATGTGGACATCGTACACACCAAGACTGTGCCGACACAGTCTGTGCATTTCACTGAGCAAGTCTGTCTCTCCATTTCGAGCCACAGTTAGGGTTTGGTGGAAACTAGAAGATACTTTTTCTCAAGACAAATTAAAAAAATCAACTCTGACCTTGTGGGTCACTTAAGCAATACACTGCTCACCAAGGGCTTTATGGATCGTCTAAATATGATGAAATTGCTGTTTCCATCCACTGAATTCTTAAAACTATGCTTCTCCTTTCTTGGGCTTGAAAAAGTTAATGGTCTTTCTCCTTTCTGTTTTGAAAAGGGAAAATATGTAGTGATAAATTCTCCTAATGGTCATTCAGAATGACATGTTTGCTTACAGTAATTTGTGCAAATTGGAAATCCACTTTTCTCCCCAGGAAATGAAATTATTCCCAGTGTTGACATATTTCCCTGGACAGCTGAAATAAATGGACAGTTCACGTTCCTTGGAACCACGCTGCAGGCTGTCTGCAAACTTATCTGTTATTACTTACAGGTAGTCAATCAGTTGTGAACCAGTGTGACACAAGGTGAAGGCTTTGGAGTGTAGTAGCTGCCTGTGCTCTTCGAAAACTAATGTGAATTACTGCAGAGAAGGGTAACCTTAAGCTAATGGAGCAATCCCCTTCTACTCAGGCATAGAAGGAGCACATATCTAGCCTCATCTCCCTCACTGTGTATTTGCCTTATGCAGTGATTTTGCCTGGTGCATGCAGAACTGGTTCATTTCAGTATTACAAATTTTCTGACTCATCTGCTCCTCCCTTTCAGTTTAATTTTATTTTTCAGTCTCACGTCATTTATCTCCAAAGGTATGTTTCATTACCATAAACGGAAAATATTTTAGTTGATTATGTCATATGTAAAACAGAAGACAAAAGTTAGTCATGCATAGAACTTTATTATTATAAATGCAGCATGTGTATAGAAAGTTGTTAATTTTCAGTCCTTGCTTTCTTATTATTTTTACACAGACTACGTGGAAAAATTCCAAATGCAGGTGGTGAATGTAATTTGTCAGGTACTGCAAACAATAAGTCTTTTTTATAAAGACAGCATTCCTATTTCACACGCTTTTACCTGCATACAGCCAATGTATCATGAACTTAGCAAATTCTTAACACACTTTAAAATCCCATTTTTTCCTGAACAGGAACAATGAAAAGAAGGAGCTATGAAATACATGAATTCAATATATTTTCAGTGACATGAACATTATAATTTTTGTATTGCATATCCTTATCTTTTTAGTCTTGAATGACAATCTTTCTGATAGTCAGAAAAACCCAACCTGAAACAATTTTGTTGCGTGCTAATTCTAATAATGAAATATGAACATGAGTATAATTTCCAAGAGGAAGCATCAATAGTTCTGACTGAATATATTCACTATATTAGAAAAGCTATTATAAATTATGCATAGTATAAATATAATTAAAACATTACCCAAAAGCTTTTTATCATTAGTTTCAGACTCATCTCTTTCCTCACGCTGTCTGCCCTTCTCATATAATTTCCTATCTACCCACACAACAGGCTATTGATATACTTGGACTTTTGCAGGATTTCAGTAGCCATTCAGCACTGCCTCCATTCTCAAGACTCTTGACCAAATACCGCAGATGGTGTTGGCACTGACATGTAGGAAAGACTGTAGACAGAACAAGAATGATCCTAAATCCTTTCTTTGCCTGCGATCAGCTAAAATAAGGGTATCTTGTTGTTGTTTTGTTTTGTGTTTTTAGATAAGGTGGCAAAGATAGCATGCTTTAAAAAGTATGTGATAGCTCAGTCATTCTGAACAGTGGTTCCAAGGCCACAAGGACAGGGAGTCTCCATCTGTGGAGATGAGAGCACACCACAGTGTGCTTTGTGTGGCTCCTCTCGTGGCCCACAAAAAACAGTGAGGAAGCTGGAAGCAATGGGGAGAGGTGGATAGGTTTGATACCCCTGTTTCACTCATCCAGAAGCTTATTGTTCAACACAGGAGCCTCTGGGTGAAAGTCCATGGCCTGTACTATGCAGATGTTCAGTGTAGCTCATTGAATGGTCTTTTAAATGAGTGAAGAAGAGACCAGGAGCATTTCTGTTCTGTGATACATAGACAGATAAAAGGCATTTGTGCATATGAATAAGACATATATTCATCCTTTAAGAATTTATTACTTCCACACCTTGTGAACTGCTGCTTGCTATATTAAAAATTATATTTACCCTTATCTTACTCAGAGGAACAGAGAGGAAATGGAAATGAGGGAGACCTTCCTATGTATCTAATCCAATAAGACTTACCCTTTTTACCTGCTGCAGTGCACAGACCCTGCCCTCCTGGTAACTAATACCTGTAACTGAGAATAGGAAAACACAGCCTGCTCTTTAGAAATCAGTGTGAATTTCACCAAGGACACCATCACAGGCAGGCTCACCATGGTGTACTAAGTAGGATCATGGAAGAGGCCAGGCAATATCAGGAAGATAGCACTATGAAAAGAATTAAACGAACAAAAAATTATAAAAAAAATGACAGTGTGCATTAGTCTTTCCCACATTTCATTTTCACTCAGTTTAATTTCCATGTGACTTTAAAAAGCACATAAGGAAAATCTTTACAGTCTGAGTTGGATAGAAAAAAAGGTAAATAATTACTCAGGGAAAGGTATTCCACTTTTGCTGGTACTCCACTTGTGCCAGGATTTTTGATAAATGATGGAATGGGTATCATGCACAGATTGCAATAAGAATTAAATTTTATTTAAAAGTGAAAAAAAAAACAAATGAAAAAATAGACCTTACATTTACAAATAGACTAGTTTTTCATGGTCTATTTATCTAACCTTTGGGAAATTCACATTCTTGTTTAAAAATGCACTTAAAAAGAGAAATAGTGCAGCTATTATAGTGACATCAATCAAAATAAGAAAATAACAAAACGTTAAATCCCTGTACATCTAAGAAGTCCAGGAAAATTGCAGTTTTTCTTTTCGAACCTCCAGTAAGAAACTCAATAACGATGCCTAATTTCCATAAAGATAATATCTCACTTACCATTTGACAGGAGTGCTTCAGTATTGCTTACAAATTAGCAAAGGTGTTTACTTCTCCCACTGTTTTCCTATAACTGCAAGTGCCCTTGCAGAACACCTTTTCCGTAGTAATTTTTTAACATTTAAGCAAAGAAATGGAGGAGAGCGACCTAAAGCCAAAGGAAGTAACTATGCATCAGCCAGTCGTTCACTTGGCCAAACCAGCGTGCGCTCCCCATGTGCCCCTACACGAGCAGTCACTTACGCATGCCGTCAGCTCTCATCAATGCTCTCTTGTTAGCTGTCAGAGCCACTCCATGCATGCTGAGATTTAAACACGTGCATCTGTGGATGGCCAGAACTGCTCCAGATGTGGAAATGATCACTACTGTCACATAATTTCAGACACTTGTGCTAGCACCTGTGCTTTGATACAATTTGTCAGAAAGATTGTAAAGCAGTGAAGATAACTGCTGGAGAATTTCTCCGTACCTCCTTCCCTGCCATCCTGGTGCCTGTACCTAGTACTGCCTGTACCTAGTGTTGCTGGAATGAAAGAAAATTTACATATAAACTTCAGGTGTTTTGCAGAACTAGGCGTGGGAAGCTGTTTTTCACTGCCAGTATTTCTTAGTTAATGACCTTTTCGCCTGTCTTCCTTCTTTCCTGCCTGCCTTCTTTCCTTCTATCCTTCTATCCTCCCTGCCTTCCTGCCTTCCTTTCTTCCTTCCCTGCCTGCCTTCCTTCCATCCATCATTCATCCATCACTGTGTATTCTTGAAGAACACCCAGTAAATATCAAGTACCACAAAATTTATGAGGAGGTTGCTGATATATCAGTAATGAGAACATCTTGTAGTCTAAGAAGAAAACAGAGACAACTTTGAAGCATGAAACTGTAGCAGGGCTCCAGAGTAACTTTGCTGCTCATAAATCATGACTCTGAGCACATTACACCATAGCAATGGAAGGTGAATTGGGACTACAACCATTCTAGCTCTCCCCTTCGTATTCCCGCTCCTGGGAATATTGTAAATACTAAAACTTTTTATATTGACTTCAGAGATTCCTTTGCCAGGTTGTTCTGCGATGAAAATTCTGTTAACTTGAACTTGGGTTAAGGAGGGGTGTAGTTTTGGTTGGAAGTCTGGAGAAAAATATTCCAGTTCAACTGAGTTTTCCGTTAATTGTTCTAAAGTTCTTCCAACCCCGAATTGAAAGTGACATGCTAAGAGTAGCTAATACAGCTTTAAGGAGACATACTGAATTCAAAGTGCTATTTCCCATTCTTTCATTTTGCTCTGGAAGTGTCATAGCTTTATGTAATTTATCAGAAAACAGTAATTAGGATGGGGAAACCAAGGCACAGCAAGTTACCCAACTAGCCTAAGGCCACGTGGCACTGGGTGAAAGAATAAAGCAAGCCAAACAAATGAAAAAGAAGCCCAGATCTCATGCCCCATCCCCTGCTGTAACCACTAGAAAATGATCCTATGCCCTAAATATCCTCTCATTTGTCTGCACTCTACAGAGAAGGACATTTAAACTTTAATTCTCCTCCAGCCTTTTTCCAAAACTTTTTTTTTTATTATTATTACTATGTTGGGTTTTTTAGTGCTTATCAGCCTCTGGGTCTGCTTGAAATTATTTTGTGCCATCTGAGAAGTCATATTTGCATAGGAAGATTTGATAGCAGGAGGGAACATTCCTTCAGAACAAAAGAGGTGCTCAACACGCTGGCGTGTCCTTTGCTGCGATTGGTGCAACAGTGCTGTGTAGAAGCATATTTGTAATGCAACCTTTCCTATTAGCAACTGACCTTTCTTCCTGATCAGACCTTGTGATTTTTAGCTTTTATATAAAGTGTGGAAAAGAAAAGAAAAATCCTCAAATGTCTTTTCAAGCAGAGAATCGAAAACTAGCAAAGGACTCTGCGATGATGAGGAAAATCTAAAAATAAGTAACAGCCAAGAAAGCTGGCATACTATAAAGTAGATTTCAGGAGAAAATCCAGTGTGGGAAGAGTAGAAGAATGGTAAAGAGACACACACACACAAAAATAAGTTTTAACAAGAAAAATTAAAAGTTTGGAAAACAAAATAAAAAGAGCTTCAGTTATGAAAATGACATGCAGAACCTCAGGTATAGTAAGTGACTGAATTAAATTAAGATTTTACAATAAAAGACACTTTTTCTTGGCTGTACACCTGCTCATAATTTATTGCAAGATTACTCAGTGCAGGCACTATTCCTTATCATGCATCTCACCTGTGTCTTTGAAAGTCTGCCCCAGCAGGAATGGGATGCTGAGATTAAAGAGCTGAGTGAAATATTCCACTGTTGTTTTCAGTCAAGAAATCCGCCTTATAGCCTGGACCATGCCCACACTTAATTTAATCAAGATTCATTGGAGTTCAGCATTCTGTCCTTTGGGGGAAAAAAACCCACAACCGTTCAAGAAGCTTGGCATAACAGTAGAGGTGTGATATGGCAATACTTTATAGTACAGCCTCTTTGCAGTGATTTGTGTGAATAAAGTCTAATCTAGCAGACTGCCTCACAACCTGCCAGCTGCCCTGCTTGTGAAACATAAGATTTACCACAATGTCAGAAATAACATTTGTCAACTCATTTATCCACTCATGGACTAGGGCCAGCGCCAAATACTTCAGAATAAGATGAAATAGCTCTCACAGGAGACAGCTATATGATAATCTGTCTGAGTAATGCTCTTATCCTAAATCTTAATAGTTACTGTTTGTCTTGAGCTTTGTATCACGAGGACTCATCTGCCTTTCTTCATCTTAGCTGTATTCTTTACCTTAGCTATTCTGTGTCTTACTATTTATAAGTGTACACACTCCCTCCTTACATCTGGCTACATTCTTGGTCTTGAACACTTCCAGTGGAAATGTGTTGCATGTTGAAATGGTGTCCTGGGTGGTGGTGGTGGTGGGAATAATTGTATTGGCTTTTGCCCAACCACCTTTAAAAGGAGATGCTTGAGAGTCTTCTGTTGCCTTCCAAAATGTCACCTTTTCTCACAATGTAAAAGATGCCGCTGTGGTTTGCTGTTACATGGGGTGTCCTGTGCTCATAACTGGCCCCTGATAGAGGGGAGTGGGAGCATGACTCCATGCTGTATCTGTCCTAAGCAGCTATTTTTCTTAAAGACTACTGAAATTTAGGGTACCAGCTAAACTTCGTAGCTTAGCAACTCCATTCATGTAAAGACCTGCATGTGAGGCTCCAAGCCAAATCTAGCTTTCTATACAAGCAGAAGAGAGCCTGTTTTAAAGGGGGTTTATTATCTAACTGGTCAAGGTGGAAGCAGAGCTGGAAAAGGTAATGCAACAGATAAACATTACAATCTGAGAGAAATTTGGCAAAACACCTTGTTTGCATCACAGATGACCTTTTATTTTATCATTTGGCTGTCATTTTTAACATTTTAGGGCAGGGTTTTGTTGGAGCAGGAGTAAGCGGACAAAAAATAAAAATGTGAATGTGGATGTTAAAGGCTGAGTGAAGGAAAAGGATATGGGGTAAGCAATTTGATATTACTTAAGAATTAATGTTAAGTGGAAAGGAAGTCAGATGGCAGACAGAAAGCAATGTCCACAGCTGAGGTGAATGTGGCATTGGTGAGATGCTGGAGTCCTTCACTCTCCTGTTGCTGCTGGTTTGTCCCATTGATCCCCAGCTTACTTGGCTAGGACAAGTAAGAGTTCATAATCTTCCCCACAAAAATTTGTTTTTCTTATCTTGGAAGCAGGTGGTGGGGGTACATTCAAGTAGAAAGGAGAGGAAATAACCCTGGCTGGATCACAATTCCTCTCTCCCTCTGAAGTCCAATTACTTTTCTGTGCCAGCTCTGCTGTGTATGTGATGCTAGAGGAGGTACTTTTATCAGTGTAAACTTTACACCTTTTCCCCAAGGATCATAATGACCCACTAATTTTAACGTTAATCTCTCTCCAACAATGTGAACAAAACAGTTGCATGATGGATGTTTTTTTTAACCTCCTCACTGTGGCTCGCTGCCACAAACTCTTGACGTTCTCTGCAATGACAGCTGATCTCTGATTCCTTCTCCTAAATGATTACAGGCTCATAGAAGAAAACACTGATCCATGTGTTTAAAGGTACAGCATTACCAATTACAAGTAATTTTTTAAATGAAGAAAATAGGCTTAATTGTCTTCTAAAACACATTAGTGCAATTCCTTAATTTCAATGGTTTCATGCAAGTGTAACAGAGCTGAAAATAAGACCTAGTATATTTAACTTGGTGTAACAGCACACATGGGAATTATTTAAGCATAGACTGATGATATGACTAATGTTCCATTCTCACAGCCTGCTCTGGTGCCTCCCTTGACTTTGCTTCCAGTCTTAGTTGTGTAAAGCACAACAGTATGGTAAGCAATAAAGAGTTCCTGAAAAATAAACTCAATCTCTGGGGCAGATCCTTCAACTTTCTGTATCTCTGTTTTCCTTCTGGCCCTTTACAGCATCAGCAGTCAATTTTTTTGTTTGTTAGTTTTGACTGTAAAAATTAAAATATTTCTGTTTGGAAACACTTCCAAGGTATTTCACGGGTAGTATAGCTTTGATATATGCGCTTCTCCTTTCTGTACACTTGCAGGCTATTTTGTTTCTTGACTGATGGGTCATATGGTCTTTATCAGAAAAATAGACAGCATATTCTGGGTGTTCTCAGCTTCAGTGAATCATGGGAGATGTATTTTGGCAGAGAAAGGAGGAATGATGTAACTGGATTAGAGTTATCATGAAGTACTCTGGCAAAATTTTTAAATACAGAACTTTGAGTTATTGTATCTTTGGGAAATATTTGTGCTTCAATGTTAAAGTTGCATTGGAAAATAGGCACCACCTCCCCCCAAAAAAGGCTTACAGAAAATCCAATTTTTCATCAGCCCTTCTGACCAAACAGCTTAAATGCAAAACTTTGAGCCAGCACTCCTTGCTATGCCTTTTCACAATGACTAGACCTCCAGTCTCAGCCGCTGCTCTATAAATAACTGTGCAGCCCTGATAATAACGATAGGACCAGAGAAATGCACTGCAAAATCTGGAGGCAGCCAGGCTTAGCACTGATTCTCTGTGGATAGAGGGATCCAGCTGCCTTGTCTGTGCGTAAGCTCTAATCTCGAGACAGTGAATTTGCAAATTCAGTTGTATTTAAGGCTCTAAATGTGTACGTGTTACAGAAAAGTCTGGGTCTTTAAAGCTCATTTCCTCATAGCCAGGTTGATGGATTACTTTTTCAGAAGTCAGGAGGAGCTAGGCAGTTATGTAAACTCTTTTGAATGTTTGTTTTGTATACCTAATCATTTTCGGTACCAAAAGAGCCTGTCTATCCAAGTGAACCAGATTCTCTAAAGTCAGAGACAGATATGATCAGGAGCCCCTCCACCTCCCAGAGTTAGTCAGGCCAGGGTACAAATATCCTCATTCAGTGTCCATCACATTTTCCTCCCACCACCCTATTGTGTCTGTGTTTCATCCCATTTCTCAGCACTTTTTGCCCTTCCTACAAATCATGCTAATTTACAAAATAATAAAATCTTCTCCAGACAATGCACAGGAAGCCTTGCCTGCTCACACAGAGACTGTCTCTGCTCTTCAAGGGAATAGGAGAGTTCAGAACATGTGTCTCTAAGTTCGTCACTCACATTAATCTGCAATAATAAAAAATAAAAGTAAGATATATTCTTTCATCAGTCATTTAAATGTCATGATCTATTGCTTTAATAAAGAAAAGAAGAAACCAAAAGGCTTTATATCTGGAGCAGTGTCAAAATGAAAGCTTTTTTCCTCTCTTTGAAATTAAGGGTGTTTTTTTCTTTTTTGAATGAACAGCTACTGCGTTTCTGTGTCATGCTGTCATTTGTATGAATGACTCTGAACTTAGGAAACTGAAATATCTGTAAGTTGAGTATCAGCTGCTGTGACGAGACTAATGATTTCATTAATAGTACAAGCTCTGCAAGGTCATGCCTGTGGCTCTGAAACCATGGAAAGGTTTCCAAGAAAGATGAATGTTACAAGTACAGGGCTGAAGCCACAGGCAGCCAGTGTACGTACTGAAGCAAGTTGGTACTCTGCCTGGATAGGACTATATTTCATTCCAGTGTCCATTATCTGCCCTGACATGAGGTTCAGTGTGTGGATGAGAGGACAGTTACCTCTCCCAGGAAAGTGTTTGTCCAGATAGTATTGGTCAAAAGGTGAGGCGCCAGTAGGAGGAATTCAAGTGTATGCAATGTTACTCCTTAATTTTGTCTTTCAAATAAAACTTCTTTTTGTTCAGTACTTGGTTTCCTCTGTTTAGTTTTCTGCTTGATGATCTTAATAGGGTGTGTTGTTAAAAATATCTCACTGTTGGGTTTTTTTTCACTGAATGGAAGTTTTGTTTTCTCTGCACCATTATCTTGTCACTTCTCAGCTCTGTCAGGGTATACTCCTGGGCAGAGCTGTTTTGTTAAGCCAGTCATTCAAAAAAAACCATAAGCTGAATATGAGTTTTCCTCTAAAAATACTGATATTTGGTATATACTAGTACATTGAGGGAGTTGTGCTATTATGTGCAGTCAATTCGTGGTTCTAACCTTTTTCTTTGCAATTTTAGAGGCACTCATCAAATATCACATAGACAACAATAAATGCCTTAGTATAATGCTAAAAGGTATGAGTAGGGTAATCCTTTTTATTTCAGTCACAGCGTTCCATCTAGCTGTCTCTGCACCGAGTCCAGTAACCCACGTCTGGTAGAATGTTTCTTTCAAAAAGGCATCCAAACTTGATTTGAAGATATCAAAACATGATATCATGGCTGGTTCTGTACTACAAATGAGGAAGAACTGATGGTGAAGAAAGATAAAGGTAACATTCATGGACATCTGTGCTGGCTTATTTGTTATCTGTTAAATGACCAACATGAAAGTATAGCTGAGAATAGGAAGAGGATTGCTTTTATTATTTGGAATCTGGTAACCTCTAACTCCCTCTGTTGTGCCAGTTAGAGGCTCTGAGATAATAACTGTCTGCAGAATTTCACAGATATTATTCTTAACCTATACTTTCTCTGGGTGGTGAGCACACAGAAGGTCAAAACAGGCTCTGTTTGCATGCGGTTACCCACCATGTAGTTGGCAGGATCTATATGCTCTGCCCATCCATCCAAGCTGAGGTTCTTCTCAACAGGAATAAAAGCTTCACTCAGTTGCACTGCAAGTATTGTAGGCCACTGGAGGGTGGTCTACTGCAGCTGACACCAGCTGGTCTGGTTAAGTTCATGGCAGCAATGTCTTCCATAGCTGCTTCTCAGCTCACACCATGCCAAGGAGCCTGTACGTGCTGAGACCAGTGGAGTCACAGTGCCACCCTGAATACTTGGCAGTTCTTCCTGACACAGGCCTGTTGTCTTGGCTTGTCCTGCTGTGGCTAGTTCAGAAGTAACCTCATACCTCATTAGACCCTCTCCAGGTATTGCCTCTGCAGCTGTGGCTTGGAGGTAGAGTCCTTAATGCCGAGTGAAATCTGACTCCAGCTTCCTTACCATTCTTGCATTTGCATACTGTTTTCTGCACAATAATTGAAAGATGAAAGTGGAGCAGATGGCAACAGGATGGCTCAGGGAAATCCCAGTGGAAACGCCTGCACCTTCTCACCAGCTGCAGTTCATTTACCTACCCACAGGAAGTGTGTGGCTACTAGTGAAGGAATCCCTAGCTATTCTTTTCAGGGAAATCTTCATAGCTGTTGTCTGTAACTTGAAACTGTACATATGCAGGATTCAAGAAATAAAGCTTGTATTTTCTTCATTTAATTCAGTGTTTTCCTCCGTAGTCCCTTTTGCCTGGACCTGCAGGTCCTGGCATCCCAGCTCCTTGAAATTCCACCTGTAGAAGTTGTGACATTTCTAGTGGCATCTTTGTCATTTCATAGGCAAGTCTACCTCTTGCTGACTTCACAACACTGTCAACCATTTTCTGTCCAGGATTTTATTATATCAAGGGAAACTCAGTAAGTATATACTGCCACAGCTACAGCAAATCCATGAAAAATGCTGAATTCTTGGAAACCGAAAGCATCTGAAGGAGATTCAGCATAAAAGCTTAGCATTTTGGGACCCCCCTTGCATTGCAGCATTGCTGTCTGATACCTCATTCAGTTTTATTAACCCTGCCATACTCGTCAAGGATGGTAAAGCACATACGATCTGGCTGAGCGAGCAGAAATGTGTAAGAGTGGACAAGTGGTTGAAAAAAAAATATAAAAAAGCACAAGTGTCATCCATCCTGATCATGTCACTGTGGTCCTCACTGGTGATAAATAATGTAATCTTTCTGGTGGTCATCTTTTCCATGAAGATCTAGATGATATTCCCTTCTTGTAAAAAACAAGCTGACCTCAGAAAAAGTGTTGGGATGTTCTGCTTCACTATTCTTTTTTCCATTTTGGATGCACTCACTGTAGTGACAGTCCCTGCAGCACCACAGTACCCATTAACAACCTTGTCTTTCTTGCAGACTCTCTTTGCAGTAACAGTCATAGGTAGGGTCTGTTTCTCGTGCTTTTGGTGTTTACAACATAGCACAGATGGTTATACATATGCTGTTAAATGTGTCCACTCTGGGGAGTAATCCCTGGTGGCCAGGTCCAGCACTACAGAGTGGTTGCAGCTCACAGCTTGGGGCTGGTCCCTCTACAACGAACTTGCCATATCTACATTCCATGATTCTTGGAACAACTCCATAGGTCCCCATGGTCCTAAGACACAATTTTCACTTGTTATGTATTTTTTCAGTTCAAAGTATCAAAAATAATGCAGAATCTGTGCTGTATCCTGTGAGAATGATGTATTTATAAGATTAAAAAAAAAACCAAACTAGTCTGTTTTTTCTGCCCTGGATCGTGATATGAGAATGTGTAGTGATGCTGGAGGGTGGAAAACCTGCTGGGACAGTGTTAGAAGACTATATGTTCAGTGACATAAATCCCAGTCTCATCCTTACTGCCCATGACAAGAGGTTTCTTTGGAAAAGAACTCCAAACCACGCAAGCGTGCTTTGTTTCAGAGGAATTTTGTTGGTTGACTGTAAAGGAGAGCCTACGACCAGTAATTAAGTGTTGATGCTCAAGGAAACAGGATTTGGGATTGAACTGGACAAGTGATTTCACAATGGACTTCAAAATCCCTGGCATAGTAGACCCCACCACTGAGCACATTGCTAGTGGAGAATTTCCATAGCAACTTCCCTCTCGCCTGAGGTCAAGTATTTCCTTTCTTGTCTGGCCTGGATGTCAATGGTAATAAATGGAACTGGGGAGACAAAGAAAGCATCCATTGCACTGGACTGCAGCTTGGGCAGGGGTGATTTTCCCAAGCCATGGCCTTGCTGTCACATCCAAAACAAAGTTTGAACGAAAAGTCTAATGCAAAGGGAAAATCCCATAAAGCATGGTCTTATGCCACATAAGCTGCAAGGTAAAGGGCCAAAGTTCAAAAAATCTTAACTAAAATCCCTTTTTGAAGAGAAATTTCAAGTATGGACTTCCAAATCTGTATTTTAAGGAATGACATCCGAGGACAGGGACTGTTAGGGAAAATGAGCAGAGAGATTAAGAAAGCAATGGTGTAGATGGGCACTAGAATAGATACAAACAAGCAGAACAATCATGCCCTGGCTCCGTGCTTACACATCATGGCATGGGTGTTATTCTATGACCTGCAACTAGTAGCCCTACAGACAGTTTTAACATATTACCCAACTATAACCAAAGCATGCAGCATCTCCTTTAGGAGTTTTAAACCATTGGCTAATCAACTTAATTTTTAAAAATATGTGCCAAATTTCCAATTTCAATTTGTGTGGCTGAAGCTTGTAGTCATTAATTCTTGTTATGCTGTTCTCCACTAGATGAAAGAGCTCTATTTTCTCCTCATTAAAGGAAACATTTTGTAATCAATTCATCTCTCAGTCATCTTTTGATAAGCAGAACACATGCAGTTCTTCAGGTCTCCCACAGGAAGACATGTACGCCAGCCCTCTAATTATTTTTGTAACAACTTTTAGTATCTGTTCCAGTTTTCCCCAGTCTAGCGACCAAATCTAGGTACAGTGATCCTGTCTTGTTTTTTTAACACACAAATAACAAATAAGTAAATAAAGGGTCTTTTTGTTCCTCCTCCATCACTAGCTGGTTCAAAGTCCTACTAATGTGTATTACCTATGGCATCTGATTTGAAGTTCCCACTGAGTGACTTCTGCACAGCAATGCCTAAATACTTGTCAGAATCAGTGAATTTTCAGGATATAATTCTATCCTCCTATGCTCTCGCTTTCATTCCTTTTCCTTGGTCAGCATTTGAATGTAGTGAGATTTCTTGTCGTCTGTTTGGACAGGTGCAGGTAAGCCAGGAATGTAAATTGTTCCACATGACAGCCTCAAACTTATATCGTTATGTATCGGTCAGGCAAGCTTCAGGGTACCTGCAAACTATACCGTCATTTTAAAAGAGACAGACAACAACAGTAAGAGGAATTATGCAGGAATGATTGGGAAGGGCAAGGAAACGTATCTTTCTCCCTTTCCACTTCATTAGAGTGTGTACATCTGTGCATGACAGAGCTGTGAAAGACTGAAGCATCGTGGTCACCTCAGGTTTCTCTATAGTTGTACTATATTAGTACCAACCTCCCTTCAGGAAGTGTTCTTCTGCCTCTTGCCCCCTCTCCAGACTTTTACCATGTCTTGCAAAAGTCCAATTATTAGCAAGGAAATAAGGTACTGTGCTGAGCAGAGTCACTAAATCAGTGTGGTTCACACGAAAAGGAAAAAAATCTGTGATTGAAACTGGAATTTTTTCATATACAATAGAAAAAGAAAATCTTTGACATATTCAAGTCTTGTAATGACAGAAGAAGATATTTATTAGAAAGGTTATTAGGCACCTCTGGGACACATCTTTATGAGAATACATCAGTAAAAACAATGGCTTGCTTTGTTTCTACGCAAAATCCAAAACCAAATAAATAATTAAAACACAAAGGTCATTTATTTCATTTTTACGTTCTTAATTTTTTCATGGAAAAGTCCTGGAGTTTGATCTTTCTTCTCGTGCCATCACAAATATGTTCTAATGGCTTTTTGGTTTTACTGCAGTGTGTTCTACTGCCTATGTGTGTTCAGCAACAAATACAAAACAGGCCCGAGCTGCGGCAAAAACACCTTCCCAACAACATTTGACTCTTGTATTTACAGCAGAATTTCATTCAAAGCAAGCAAGCTCACAAGACTGAATCTAATTTTCTCACATCACTTGGAGATCATAATGCTCTAGTGCCTCCATTTTGAGGAAAACAAATTTGAAAGACTTGCTAGAACAGATCAACCCACATATTTAAATAGTACAATTGAATAATGGAATAGTTAAGCCATTTCAGCTGCAAATGAGTATGCAATAAGATTTATAGACAGAGGGTGTGCTCACACAAGTGCATTCACAAATACAAATTGTTTTCTATGTAGACCAAAGTTTGCTTACATAGATTTATGGTAGATCTTAAATGTTTCTCTAGGGCTCTTTGCTTTCAAGAGAGAGGAAAGAAATAGAAAAATGAAATCTCTTTAGCACTCCTGTTTCCTCTCTGCATGCACCTCCAAATCTTTTCTTTGCTTTATGCCAGTAGTTACTTGTGTCACTGACATCAACTCCAGCTGGTCCCAGAGTACCAAGAGCAGAATAATTCTGCCTGTAAGACCTCCTGCCCTCGCCAGGCTGAAGCAGGCAGTGCAATGCCAATAATTAACCTTGGCTATATAATATCCTTAGGCAGTTTGGCTGTGACAACACTGCCATGAGGACGTGGAAGTTACTGGTATAACATGAAAAGCTGACACAAAAAAGGGCTGTAGGGTTAACAGTTCGGGTTTTTTTCCACCTGTACTACCTGGCATAATAAAAGATACCATGCCTTACTGCAAACCTTAGCTCTGTTATTTCCACCTTCAGATGAAAGAGCACCA
>KZ507392.1:32974-50663 GCA_002844005.1 Limosa lapponica baueri
CATTTGATCATCTCTGATTGATGCCAGTTTTCATCCATGTATCATAAGAGAGAACTGGTCTTTGTTACACTCATTCCATGAAAGCTATAGGATGCTTCTGAAAGGTGTAGCTGACTGAAGGTTATCATAATATTGGTCTAAAAGTTGCTTACAAAACTTGCTTTGTGTGGACAAAAGAACTTGTACAGAATTTCATCAACTGATTAACAATCTCCTTGAAAGTATGTCTAACCAGGTTTAATGGCGTCAGTTAGAATTCTCTTTAATTTCCCCCAAAGTTTTCTACTCACAGTAAATGTTTTGCTGTTATTATAAATCAAAAGTTGGATTTTGTTTGTTTTCATCTAGAAGACAAAGGAAATGAAAAGAAACAGAAGGAATATTAATACTACTACTATTTCTAATTACTATTTCCCGTTGTGTTTATGAAATAACTCAAGCCATTGACTTGCAGTTTTGAAGCAGATCAAGAAAAGAAATGTTTGTTTTCTGACTCAGAGCTTGAAACAGAGCTAAAAATTAGTTTTGCATTACATTCTTGGTTTTGCTCCACACTTCTTGTGTGACCCTGGAAAGCTGCTGTCAGATGCAAGAGGTGGGTGGGTAATGACAGACTTGACTTGCATCAATGTCAGAGAGGCTGACCTCCATCTTCCTGGAGCGTTTGCCACAAGGGACTCAGCTGAGGTCCTTAACTTCTGCAGAGCTTATTGGTACATGATCGTGATCTTATAAAGGAGCCACAAAAAAAAGAAAGTCTCTAGCTAAAGAAAAGCGGTCATTGCCAAGATCAGGAGAATGAAATTGGGCATTCCTACCTAGTTCTATTAGGAAATACTGCTCACTTTCTGCGTGAATGAAACTTGGGATGCTTTTTTGGTGCTAGATCAGTCAGACCATATTCAAGGCACAAGCTGTCCAGAAATCCCATCACCCTTCAGCAAGTAACAACTAACACTGCAGGATAAATACCCATAGGTAAAATTGCATACCTGCAGCTGTCAGGTGCTGCAAGGTCCTTGAAACACTCAGAAGCGGCTAGTGAGATGATGTACCATGAGTTCTACTTCCTACACTACTACTAATGATAATTCTAGACTGCGTTCTCACCACTACTCATATCATTAGTGGTTGCTCGGGAAATCTCTTGCTGATCCCAGTTTGCTCATCTGTCTACTTCTTTTCTAAGTACTGTATCATAGTGTTTGAGCATGACATCAGCAGAAGATTGGAGAGCTGATTCAAGATCATTATGATTTTTCACTTGGGCCATAATGATTGTACCAACATAAGTAGCCTTTAATTTCAAGACATGTGCCATCCTTGTATTATGAGTTTGGACAGTATCAACAAATGCAAAAAAGGAATAATACCTGTTATAGAAAGGTATTTGTGTCTGTAAGTGCGCAAGAGTTAGTGGATAGCCCCCGACATTTCAAAAAGCGATTGTTTTCTGTTCCTGACAGAACATGTTCTGCTGCACGGAATAGAGTATTGTGCCCTTCCTTTTCTTCATCCAGAAAGTCTATTCATGTTTAATTCACCCATAGTGAAATTCTGGTAAGGTTTGAAGGGAATTATTTTGGAGTGTTTTGTCATCCTACATTTTTCTTCATAAACTTTGTGGAATTTGTTCCAAATAAGAGAGCACTTGTAGCAAGTACTGATTCCCAGGGAGTCTGAAAGAAGGATTAACAACCAGGTGAAAGAAAAAAAGCCTCAGCAGAAGTCATCTAGCTGTCTCTTCTGAGATGCTTATGTGCTTGACTATTTCCTGCCTAGCACCTACCTTCATGATTAGTCTTCTCATTCAGTAGAAAGGAAAAAGCATAGAAGAGAATTCCCTCAAGAACAGAGCAGGAACACGTGTCGCCTTCTGTAATTTTTGAGTGTCATTGCCAATAGTGAGAGATTTCTTACAAAACAGCAATAGCTTTTCTGCAAAGTTGAAAAGAAAAAAAAAAGCCAGTAAAAAGCACAGGCAGAGTCTTAATATTTTGATAAGATTAGATACCTTTCTTTCCGTATGAATAATGAATCAAAACACAAGCAAGAGGTAGGGAAGTTGGCAAGCCCCTTTAGTGACAACAGCAGCAGCTGCCTCACAAGACTGTAGCCAAGTCAACAGAGCACGACTTTTCCTAATGGACTGTGTTTGTGAAAGGAAAGTTTCTTCAGAGCTGAACAAAAAAAAAAGGAAGAAAGGCTTGAAATTAAATTGAGTGCGCTGTAAAAACAGAGGGTGAGATCCAAGCTTTAAAATATGCATGCATCAAGGGAAAAACATAATCTGGGGAAACTGCTCATCTGGGCTGAAATCCTCCCCCTCCTCTCCTGCAGAGCCTCATCAGTAACTGGATTGATTAGATCCTTTACCTGCTGGTTACAGCCTGTGCTGGCGCAGGAGCACTGGCCACCCACACCAGTGAGTCCCATCCATGGCAATCACAGAACAATACATAACAGATGCTTTGCATAAAACAGCCCTCAAGATTCAACGTGTTCAATCATGCAGCTACAAGTCACGCAACGCTACCCATCCCATGAAAGCAAATATAAGTCTTGGAAGACAAAAAAAAAGGGCTAGAGCCTTCAAAATGTTAAAGGGTGAAGGAGCTGTCAGAGGACATGACTACATATATAGAGGTGTGACTGCACAGAAAACAGTCTTTTCCCCATCTTTCCATGTCACTACATGACTTAATTTCTTTTACCTCCTACTGTCATCTCCCTCTTTCAGACCGTAAAAGCATAAGAACAGGCCTAGTAGTTGTGATTCTTGCAGCAAGAAACTATTTTCATTTGAGAGGATTTCCTGAGGCTGACATGGTTTTCCATTTAGGAATACCTTATATATATCTCTTCCAGCCTTCTCCAGTCTTCTATCTTTGGGAAGGAGTTCCACAAATCTATTACCTCTAAGCTGGAGAATTTGCCTTTGTTTATTTTGAACCTGAGTCCTTTTAATTTCATTTGAAATGAAATCAAATTCAGTTCACCCTTCTCCACGTTTGTTGACCCATTCAAAAAGAGCTTAGATCCACCTAAGTTCTGCTACTCTCATTTTCTAATGCAAGCTTCCACAGATCAACTTTCAGAAGTTGCTGGTTCACTTCAGCATCAAAAAAAAAAAACTTTTTATGCAGTGGAATTCAGTACTTATACATACTTATATATACCACTTTCAACCCAGACAGTTCAGCTGAGCAAGTTAGCTGAGCCTCGAAGTAGCCAGCTACGGAAAAGGTGCAGTAGAGCATTAGTTGAATACTTTTATTCCTTTTTCCATCCACATGCACAACAGGGCACAGAAAGGCAGTGCTCTTGAAGGCAAAAGCATGCTGGTTTGTATTCATTGCCTGCACATTTTTGCTTTCAGCCGCTGTCAGAGGGTGCAGAGGGCTACCTCCACGCTTCTCAGCTTGGAACTCCACTGCATTTTTGAGTTCCCACAGGTAGTTGAAATTAAACTGCTCTTGGGTCATGAAGGAGAGACCTGGGAGACCTGAGCTTGTTAACCTTTCCTTGGCCGTAGCTAATGCTGGCAGGGCTGGGGTGAGAAGCAGGTGGTAACTGCTGCCATGAGTTCACCCGCCACAGACACGGGCACAAGTGCAACAGCAGAAGCTTTCAGGCTGGCTGTACCAGGAGGAGACGTGTGGTGCTTAAGTAACACAGTTCCTTACACAGGTATTGGAAAGGGGGCGAGGGGGTGGGGAGAGGGGGCTGCAAACAGCCTTTCCTGAGGCTACTTCTCTCTCCACAACATGCTGCCCTTCTCGTCTGTCTGCTTAGTCTGAAGCCAGGCTCTCTGTATATATTTCGTTCTGGAGGAGGGTCATACTGAGAAAAATTCCTCTTTTTGATACTTATAAACAGCCAAAATATTTAGGTAATAGGCTGAATTAATGTGAAATAACGTGATGGAAAAATGCTTATTGAATTCCTGCATGAAAAGTCTCTGTTGCAGCCAGTGCGGAAAGCAACAGCGTGATGGGATAGTCAGTTCTCACAACTTCATAGTTACCCGGTCTGATACAGAGCAGCTTGAAGACCATTTTATCTGATACACAGCAGTTTGAAGAAAGATCGTTTCATTCTAAATTATTTGCTCCTCAAACCCAAGCAAAAAGACCTGTCCAGTTTGGAAAGGAGGGTGAAATTTTCACCCAGTATCTCCAGATTCCTTAAAGCAATCAAAACATTCTTAATTCAGACTGGTGCTATCTTTCACAGTGTGGAACTCTGGAGGGATTGTTAGGGAATCCTAAAAATGAAAAAATGTTAAAAAGAAAGTCAGCAGAACTCAGACCTTGATCCTGCATCCGTGGGATTTCATAGCAAAATCCCAGGTCTGTTACCCATGATGAAAGCTGATCAGTTTTCCTACCAACAGCACTTTCTCATTAGATTTACAGGGAAAAGTGGATTTTTGGGAATCCTCAAAAAAACCCTGCAACATTTCAAGGTTAGAAGTGGGTGACTGCTAAAAAAACCTGACCATTAAGGTAGTTGCACACTGTGAAACATTTATCTATGATGAACTCTAATTATATAAAGGATTACTCAGATGTCAACCACAGCCAGGGCACGTTGCAGGGATAAGGCTGCCATCATACCAGGCACTCTGCTGGCAGGCTCTGCTCCATGCCAAGGTAAATGAAGAATCAAAAGGGAAAATAAAAACATCCCCAAGTGACATGGCTTCCTCAGAGTCATAGAAAACGTTGCTGGCAGCACTGGTCTCCTAATCCTTCCTAATACTTTCTCCATTTTGAATGAATTGACTTTGTATTTGCTTTCAATTCTTCCCCATAGGCTCTATTATTAATTTATTAACATTTATCTATTATTTATATATATTAATTATTGATAATTATTAAGTTATTAATTGCATTTTCTCAGTGAAAAATTACAGTACATCAACATTCAACTTGAACAAAACAAAAAACATTTGTGAATGGAATAGTAAGCCCAAAGAAGTGAATATGAGGAAGCAACTATTAAAAGTATTTAGCATGGAATCATAAACTGCTTGAATTGTTTATTTGTTACAGAATTCACTCACATAACAATTCTTTCGATTAAATTTTTACTTTGGTTGTATCCACGTAGCAACCACAATGCTTTTCATGTAGTAATCCAACACAGCTCAAAGGTCCAATACTACAATGAGCTGCTCATGAACAATTTATTAATTGATTACTTTGCAAGATTATACACATTCTTTTGAGCAAAATAAATAGCTGTTTCTTAGTTTATTAGTTGTAAATTATTCTCCTGGTTGTGCTCTAGAGGCTCTAAAACACAAGCCATATTAGTAATTGCATTTTTGCTTTTGCATTTTCTATTGCTTCAGTTATACACAGCCTTCAACTTCATTCCTTAAATTCTTGACTTGTGGCACTATTACTCCTGTACCAGCCCCAGGCATTGACAGAGTGGTTTTGTGTGAATTTAGTGCTCCCTGAGAGGCTTTTCCCCGACAGCCTGTAGAAACAAACTCCTCTTTATGCATATGGCTAAGTGCAGCAGAGAAGCGATGCTGCAAGCTCCATGAGATGGGATGTGCAAGAGATGAGAAGATACATCCTTCATTTTCAGTGTCTTTTCCTAAATATCTTTGGTGACACTTCCAGGGAGTCCAGTACTTGATATGAGAGTGTTTTGTGTTATGGTCACAGGGAGGTGAGTCAACATTACCAGTTATTTTAGTCCTAAATGGCTTTTATTCTCCATCAGTATGGGCTGAATTGGATCCATTGACCTCATTTTGGTTCTTGCACTGGTGGTAAATGTTGCAGGTAAAATAGATGAAGTGAGATACTCTCGGGGGTTTGTTTCTGTGAGAGGAGAATCAATTTAGCCCATTCTGGCAAGTTATTTAAGCAGCAAAATGTTTTGTATGCTTATGTGTTTAGAAGCTGGCAGAACTGAAGCCCACAGCCCAGTAACATTCCTACTTATTCCCTTCTTTAGGCAACCTTTTAAACAAGATAAAAGGTTCAATTCAGCCTTAAGGCACGTGTACAGATATCCTCTCTCCCCTTCCCTCTTCCTCCCCAACGACTTAATTTATTTGTTAAACTAGAATAAACTGCAAACCACAGAGAACTGTCTATACAATGAAAAGAAGGTGAACAAAGCTTGGAGACTCTGCTAGGAGGCAGCCTCAAGCAACCTGTGATGGGATATCTGAGCAACAGAAAGGACTTGGCTTTGAAGTTATGGCCCCATGACATTCCTATGTCTCTTGACCACAGGCGTTGCCTCTTAAATCCTGGCATGTACTCCTTTTTCCTCTCTTACACCTTCCCCTAAAACAAAACCCCACAATTGATTTTGTATAACCACCTCAAGAGGAGAGCAATCAATAGTTCCTGAAATTTAATGCAGCCCTTTGTTAAGCTTGCAAATGGAATAACGATTATGTGGGGCCAAATGCTGGGCCCAGGGCGGGTTTGCCCCTTTCCGACAGGGGCGGGGAAGGTTTCCCTGGTGTGCTAATGTGTTGTACTGAAACAGGGGTCAATAGCTTCAGGCTTGATCTTGATTAGCATTTAAAGGCATATTGTTGGAAAGTATTAACTGAGGCATTTTAACCCTACAGACAAGTGAGAGAACTAAAACATGTATTGGCTGGCCAGATCCATTAGAAAAGCACAAGCTAATACCTGTAAAAGCACATCATTCTGGTCTCTGTGGTGCTTTAAAACAGTCTAATTTGCATTTAATTCTAGAATAGAATTACCTTGTTGCCACTGCCCGCCCCAACCAGACGCCAAACTGCCCAGCAAGCTCTAACGAGGTAGACTGAGGTTTCATCACCTCTCCAGCTCTTCCGAAGCCTTGCTCGACAGGCAGCTCACTGCAGAGCACGCTCTCCCCTCTGCAAGATGCTGCAGGGCCAGCCGCTATGATGGGAATCCTGAGGTTGTGGAAAATGTGGGCTGACAGGTAGGTGGGGGAGAGAGGTGCTGGGAAGCCTTAAGATGGCACAGAGACTGAAGGAGAGACTAAATCAGAAAAGAAAAAGTGGCAGATCTTAAGTGAGCTTGCCTGTGATTTATACTGAAGGTGTCTCTCATTGTGAAGCATCCAGCCCCTCTTCACGCGCACGCCATGCTCCTTCCTTGCATGCTCTGTTTAGCAATGAAGTCACTGACCTTTTCGTTGTCCTCATGATGCTTCCAAGGATTGAATGTAGGTTGTTTGCATCTCCCCAAATGCTGCCAGTCCTCTTCTCGTTATTAACCATTCTGGGTTTATATCAATTTTATCAGTCCACTTGTGGAGGCAAGGAATCAGTGGAAGAGGCTAAAAGGTGTCAGAAGTTGCTATTAGGAGGTTACTATGAAACAAAATGAACTGAAAACCTAGATTTCTGTACAGGAAAGGGAGCCACACACATATCCTTCCTAAGGGCAGGTGCAGCCTGATCCATGCTACTGGATAACAATTGTCTGACACCTAATGATTTATTCTCCAAGATCAGTACATAAAGGGGGCCAAAGCTCTGGGGACAAACTTTTAGCAGGGCCTGTTGCAACAGAAGAAGGGGTAGTGACGGAGGGAATTATTAATTAAACTGACATTAAAGTAATTATTAATTAAACTGACAGAGGGAAGATTTAGACTAGATATAACGATGATATTTTTTACATGGAGGGTGGTGAAACCCTGGCCCAGGTTGTCCAGAGAGCTGGTAGATGCCTCATTCCTGGAAACATTCAAGATCAGGTTGGATGGGGCTCTGACCAACCTGGTCTAGTTGAAGACATGCCTGCTCATTGGAGGGGGTTGGACTAGATGAGCTTTAAATGTCCCTCCCAACCCAAACTATTCTATGTTTCTATGATTTAAACCATCTTGGAATTCCTCGTTGTCTAATTCTTTAACTTCTGGAGACACTGTATACAAGAACTGATTCAGAAGTTCCCAGATCCTGCTGGGGTTTTCCTGATTTCTAGTTTTGGATTTGTCAATAGGGATGCATAAAAGGACACAAAGTGGATTTCTCAGCTATTTTAAAGGAGACATTAAGGCAAGAAGGAATGATAAAATGTATTATCCCTGTGAAATGAGAAAAAAATGAGGGAATACAGGGTCAAAGTAAAAAAAAAAATAAAAAAATGTCTAAACATGCTCCAGAGCTGTCATGCAAAGGAAAAAAAGTAAAGTGTTTCCATTACATAAGCTAGAGCTAGAAAAAATTGCCAGGGAATGTATGTCCCCAGCAAAACCCAAATTTTTGTTTTATCATTGCTTTTTCACCAGGAGGTGGGGCTGTTAAGCACTGAATTTATTCTATGCTGCACTGAAAAACTGTAGGTAAAATGAAAACCATCTTTCTCTTCCTTTTCCCTCTGAAACTCATTGTGAAAATGTGAGCAAAAAGCATGAACTTCCTAGATATTTTAAACGTTGATTTCTTATTCTGATGCAAAAATGGAAATAACTTTAAAATGATTTTGCACTGGTTTAAATGAACTGCCTCTAGGAGTGAATTAAGTACCAATAGCTAATTAAAACATACATTAATTTGGGAGACTGGAAAGCTCAGGAGGTTTGTAATTATTACTATTCCCAAGTTCCTATTGAGTCTATTTCTAGGATAGCTCTGCAATTCAGTTACAAGGATTACGTCACAAAAAGAAATCACAGGACCCTGCAATGTGGCTAATTGCATCATAATAAAAGAAACACATTTAAGGTCACTTGATTCTAATTCTGACAAGCGGCCACAAGGGATGAAAGAACCTTTTCTAAAGTAAAGAGTCCGAGCTGAGGGAAGTGCTTATTTCTGGTGCTTCCGTGGCTCCTGCTTTCACCACATCTAAGAGATGTCACAGACCCTTTGGGATGGGAAAGTGTTGCAGACCCTGTGGGAAAAGAAGGAACGATGTGGCACAGCAGGGAAACAGGTCCAGGTCTGAGCCCTCGCCTTTCGCCTCACCCATTGAGCCAAGATTCCTCAATGACAGGTCCACTTCCCTCTCTTCAGTGTCAGAATTGCCATGTAAATGTTGAAGATGCACTTCTCCATTTTACAATATACATGTGATGGACATGTGATTACTGGGACAGACTTGCAGCTAGGATGATTTAAAGGGATTCTTGTCTCCATCATGTGTGTTGCAAGCTCTCACCTAATACGGCAGGAAATGTGGTTATTGCACTGTGTTGATCCGCTTCTGCATCTGCAGAGAAAGCATTTCTGATAGACATCAGCAGAGACTGACAGTGAAAAACACAAATGTGTGTCCTCACAAATACCTTGGGTACAGCCCACCCTCAAACAAAGCTAAAGAAAAGACCTGAAGTCCATGCAGCAGATCTTAATAGATACCTATTTAGCCATTCAAAGGGTCCTTGCCTTGTCACAGGACTTAAGTAGATCCCTTAGCACCTGCCACATCAGAGGTGGCCCTAACCCATTCACAATCCGAAGTCGCAGTAAGGAGTTAACTAACTCAGAGAAGACCATCAAGACATCCACATTTACCAGGGAGGGTACAGTCAGCAGACAAGGGAAGTCAAGAATTATTTCTGGCCACTGGTGCTATTGGGTTCAGGAGTAATGACTGATCATTGTGTCCTGTGGCAGTCACAGCTCCTGCCAGCTCATCCAAATGCTTCCTCCCACTCACAACACAGCGCTTCCCTCTCCTCCAAGATGACTCATGCTGTGTTCACTTCCATCTACAGCCCAGTGCCTGCCAGGCACTAGGAATAAAGCACAGCCAAAATGTGGCCTTGGGTGTCATGGTAAGATCTATCTGCAGCATATGGAGGGCAATGAAGTCCCAGATGTTATTTGGTCTCCTCTGTGGCTTCTTCTAGGTACCGAGCAAGATGGAAACCCATGAACAAGAAGGCTTTTGTGACAGTCAGCTGCCTTGTGTTGTGTTCTACCTGAAAACAACGAAGTTTTCGACCCCAGAAGAGTTTGAAGGCCACTCAGTACATACTTGCGATCAATAGTTTCAAAGCCTAATAATAAATTTATTCAAATAAGGATGGATACTTTGTTCCTTTCCATAAGTAGATAGAGAGCATTAACTGGACAGTGAGAGTTTGATTTTCATATCCATATAAAAACAGGCATCAGGAGCTGGCCCGTTAAAGCTTCCAGAAGGCCCAACAGAGGGACACAACAGACAGACAAAGCAGTTTGCTCTGTTCTGTGATTTTGATGTTTGTCAGTATTAGGAATGAAGGGATTGTGCAGCATTCAAGTTTCAACTCTTGGGCTGACAAATCACAAACTCAATTATTTAGTGGGCAAAGATTTCCTTGGTGGTCTCCGATCCGTCACTCCACGCCATTTTTAAATACACCGTCTGTATCCAGATGTCATATATTCCCATTACTATGATGTGCTGGTGGTGTAGAGTCCCAGAGATGCTTGAAAATATTTAATGCTAATATTCGGGAAACATCAATGCTACAAAATCCTGGTAGACGTCTGTGAGTTTCCTCTCCCTAGTGCTTAGGCATGGAGTGCGGTCTGCATAGGGCAGCAACACATTGCTAGAAAAGGTGTTAGTGGGGTTCCTCCCCTTGTTCTAGTGAATATCTAAATATTATCTATAAACTGGATCAGATATTAAAGGAAGAAATGAGAGGTTAAGAGGTCATTAACTCAAAGCTCCCTATAAAGTTTATGGTGCTATCTTGGAGGGATGGGGCATGAATTCAAGCCCTCTCAAGTAGAGGATGTTATATCTTAATAGATAAAATACCTAGCCAGTTTTCTCTCTCCCTTTTCTGGTTTGATTTTGAAATGTTGCAACCTTCCTGGAGCTTTTTAAATGCCAGTAGCTGTTCAGGTGTATATTTTGACAATGTCTTTGGATGAAACCTGCAGATGACTTTAAAGTGCCAGCGTCTCGCTGACATACAAGAATATCTTGGAAGACCTTGATTAGAAAAATGTAGAGTTATCTGTTCTGAGATATTAAATTCCTGTTGTAAAACACTCACACTGGACTGGTAGGAGGGCAAAGTCACAAGCTATTCTGAGGAGAGGTATTATTGCAGTGTGATACAAATGCTGTAAATGGTAGTTTTACTGTGGATTCAACGAAGCAAGAATTTCATCCTATGCCACTGAACTCTTAAGTTAGAAATCTTGTATATAGCACATACTCAACTGACCATTGCACGATTCTCTGCTACTGACCTGAAACAGGGCAAAATAATTGACCTATGATTTCCTTGATTATCACTAGTCACTATAATCACTAGTCACACGTTTTCTTTTTTTTTTTCCTTTTTCTTTCAGCTCATGGTCAAAATGCAAACACCAATAAATCCAGAACCCATTTTAGTTTCTGTAAATCCTCTTCTTTTTTTTTTTTCTCTTCTCCTTAGCTAGCAGCAATTTTCTCGTCCTGAAACTTTGCTTTACCTCTGGCTGAAATTTCACACTCATTTAATATTAAAATTTGACAAACTGGAAACATTAAAGCTGAATTATCAAGTAGTTTGAGGCTACAATTTAATCTACAATAAAGCAGACTCATTCTAGTAGGGAATGTCTTCTGGTAGTTTTACTGTCTGTGCTTAATATACTCTTTTGTTTCTTAAAAGTTACTTACAGCTTAAATAATTAACCATGGTTTATGCTTGACATTACAATATTCTTCTTCTTTGCATACAGACATGGCTGAACTGATTTGATTGTGAGATCCTTTGTGCAAAACTGCTGTTTTCTCTTTCTTACACATGACTGAGAAAATTAACAGGTAAAAGCAATAATATAGTCAATCTCATTCAGGCAGGAGAAGGGGGGTGGGATAAAAACAAATATTTGCATTCTGATTTGAATTCATCATTTCTTATGGTGGAGATAAAAGAAGAAAACATGAATTGTCGCATCTGGAACCTTCATATGCAAATATTCATAACCTTTGTTCAACACAGAGTTTGATCCCTGCCAGTGAGAGGTTATGATATTGTAACTTCTAGCACCTTTGACTCACTAATGAAATATGAGAGTAAAAGTCCATAAATTCCCAACGCTGATGGTCATGCTGTATTTCCTTCAAGGGTCTTACAAGCACCGACATTTCCAAACATAGATCATGAGTTTGGGGCGGCAAGATTCGACCAGGATGCTGTTGTCTTCCTTGTGCCAAAAAGCACAGTTGTCTTTCAAGCAAATTCTGTCCCCAGCTTGAAGTTAACTGTAATGTCAGTGCTCATGAAAAGCAAACAAACAGCCCAGCCATGATGAGTTATGCTGTGTGCAGAAAGCGCAAATGGAAAGGCGACAACCTTAGCCAAAAGAAAATAAAAGGACCAAAAGGATGGCAGATTTATTTAAACATTCTGACAGGTTACTAGTAATGAAGAAAAAAAGATGGAGACTATAAAAGTAGCAGAAAATGTGCTTGTGACCAGAAGTCAAAGATCTGTTTGCTTTTCTTGCGCCAGACTGCTCCTGCAGTACTGTGTACTTTTATGATGGACATTTATTATTTCGAAAGTTTTCCAAGTGGTCCCAGTATGGGAAACAGCACAATGTGGCAAAAACTGGCACAGGGGCACACTTGGATCCTGATCCCACTTTCTCAAATTTCAAATGTGCTCAGACTTGAGATTTCATTTGGAGCTCCTCTCTGAAGACAGCACATCTCTGCTCGTACCATCAATCTATTTCTTTGTTCTCCCTATAGCATGGGCCATTTGCAGCGATGGCTTGCTTTAACATCTTAATCTATGCTGCAACAGAATTCAGAGGCGCTTCTGTTCCATTGGGATACATCACAACTACTGGACCCATAATGATGAAATAAATCCCCAATAAAATGAATGTAAATGTTCCCTGTATCTTGAATGATTTCATCAATTATTTTGAAAATCAGCTAAACACGGAAAGCACCTTTTTAATCTCTAACTGCTCAAATTTTTCATATAACTGGAACTTCTTTTCTTTTGTTACTTGTGAAATATAGTTGAGAATATCTCTCTAGAGGGAGGAAGGGAATTTTTTGGCTTGTTTAACCATGAAAAGTCCACCTCAGAATCCTTCCTGAGCTGAAACATTCATTGAAACAGGGCTTGCTTTGTTATGTGAAGAAATGGAAAATGGCTTTTATTTTTACAGCTGTTGCATGGCTGGTGCATATGTCTGTACTGATATCAGCAGATGTTATAGTCTGGTTCTATCTGTTGAGGATGAATAAATGTTTAGTGGATGACAGACATGTAATTCATGTATAGTAAATGTTACTATAACATGACCCAAGGAGCATTATAGAAGGTGATACAGTGTTGGCTGTATGTATATATCTGCCCTTAGCTTCCCCAGGGCATAATTTAGGAAGGTATTTGGTTGCTATGCACCCCTTCCAAATTAATTTCTAGCTGTAGAAATAAAACCATTTTAGTTCACCTGGTTCACCTATTCTGTCTCATTTCATGCTGATATAACCCAGGAGCCATGTCATTGCTTCTTCAGAGTTTTATTCGATTTACAGAGGTAAAGCCAAGTATTTGGCCCTAGACTGGATTAGATCCAGAGCATACTTATTACTGAATAGATAAATCTGCCTTCAGTTTAGTTTTTCTTTGTTATGTAGACACAAAAAAGTCTTTCCCTCCACTCTTTTCAAGCTTTGATATATTTTGCCATTTGCATAAGACGCTTTTTTTCCTTCTTTTTTTTCCCATTTCACAGTGACAGAAGCCTTCCATTCTTCTGAAAGAGCTAGAGACCATTAAACACCGGTGAAATGAAAAACAAAATCCAACAGAAAAAACTCAGTGTGGGGGCATGAAAGAGCCTATTCCCACCTTATGCAATATGGACTTGGTGTCTTATACATAAAAGAGAAAAAAGAGGCTTTGAAACCAGCAAATATGAGGAGGAGGAAGCAGTAGATATCAGAGTTGGCCAGCCTGTACAGCAAAACAGAGCTGTGTGGGTGTTCGGTCTTTTCTGCACCAAAAATGCAACCTGCAAAACAGGACCTGGTCCCTGCTCTGTCCCCAGCCCAACCACTTCTGTTTCATCCAGCCTTGCTGCAGAGCCACCAACTGTTTCATAACAGTAGCACATTTTATTGTGGTAGAAGACAGGAGATACAAAGCAGAGGAGGAGATTGAATTTAGGGGGAATAATTCAAGGGACGAGGAAAACCGCTCCTCTAAGTTGAGTTTTGGTTGTTCTAGTTTGTAACAGGAGCAACAAAGACATCAGGAGATGTTTGGCAGGTCTCGTTTTGCTGGTGAGGTACCTGATCTACTCAAATTTCTCTCCACCCTATTGCCTATATAGTTTGGTTTTGTGCAATTTATTTTGCATGACTTCATGTAGTCCTCAAACCTGATTCTTTTTTACAATAGGGACCCTTTGTGTTTTCTTGGTTGCATAAAGGGGACTTAATATTTTATATTTACATGGATTTTAAAGACTTCTGCCCCATCAGAGTACTGAAAAAAGAGCTTAGTGACTCTGAAAATATAACTCCATCCACTCCATCTGGTTTAATTTAGTCTCAAGGAGTTCTTTGGCATTTGTGTGTTACTGTTGTCCAAAGGATACATAGCTCTAGTGTCCTCAGTGGAAGAGCTCCGAATTACTAGGAGAGCCTGAGGTCATCTGTCAGTCGAGGTGGTTGCTGAGGCACTTTCACACCTAGTTAATTGCAGTGTGGTTAGGTTAGGATCACATTCCTGAATCACATGGAGTCCACATGTGAGCACATGAGACTGCGTGACCTGGCTTTCAGTGACTTAGAAAGGGATAATGTGTGACTGGTGTTCTGTAATTTTAGAACATAAAAAAACTTACTCACATATGACAGGCCAGAGAAGAACTTGTGAAGCAGAACTTCTGAACTTTGTCATAAGCACTGTCTGGATGAGGAATTTCTCTATTCCTACAAAGAAATTTTTTGCATCCAGCTTGCAGGTGTCTTCCTGTCAATTAGAGTGACCAGTTCTGAGTGAGTTCATCATCTGTATACCTGAGCACTACAAAGAAGACAGTGGAGGAAGTTCTCATGCTTTGGGCTCAGTTAGTTATCCTCTCCACTTGGGGAACAGAGAAGTGAAGGATGTTGCACTTAGAGACAGCATGAGATCGTAGGAGTTCCCTGCTCATTACTGTTTCTCAGACCACAAGACTATGCTATTCTTGTGCTGCACTTTGATAAGCCAGGCTTTTTCTTCCAGCCACCTTCTTTTGTTTCTGGCTTCTTTTTTTTTTTGTTCCACATTCTTATGCTGAATTTTAGTAACCTCTGAAACAGAGCAAGATGTGCTTTATACCTCCTCAGCAATGTTCCCTTGCTTGTTCCATCCTTAAAATGAATTCTTTAGTTATTTTTTCCTTTCCTCAGGGGGATGTCCTGTTCTGTATTTTGCTCAACGAGAAGCAAAGAATGACTTTTCTATTTTTCTGTTGTTTTTTTTTTCTTCAATAAAGTCAGGACATAGAAGGAATTAAAACAGGACAGTAAAACATATGCTGTCAACACTAGGGAGATATGGACAGTAGAAGCACTTTACTGGTAATCAAATAGCAGCAAAGCATCCATGGTATGGATGCAGCTGTACTGGAAATGTTCTGCTTATTACCAGTAAATCAAAATAATCCACAAGGAAGGAACACATTTTTTTTTTTTTTCTTCTCTATAATTGTATTTGTTGACCTCCTGATATTACTTGGGAAAACACATAGAAGTTGAAAAAAATCCACATAGAGATTGGATTTCTGTGAAGACAAGATAAAAAATAATTTTACTTAGTAAAATAATCATGAAATGTAAGTAAATAAAAAAAAATTCATGCAGATATGACATAGCAGATGCATGTACTGCTGTGACCTATAAGAAATGTGTATAAAGGAATGTGAATGAAAAATTAAAAGAAAAATTCCTGAGAGGAAAATTACTTATTTAGTGTAGAAATCTTACCCAATTTACCGAAGTTCTACAACTGAGTTTCAAGAATTATTTGAATATCTCAGTTTGGAAGTTTTCAGTCCCCTTCTTCAAGGACAGAAGAACATATTTGGGGTGCCAGAACCACCTTTTATTACTTTGATCAATATTAGGTAACATTTTAATGTATAAAAATGTAATTGGATATGATTACATTGTTTTCTTGCAATCTATATAAGGCAAAGATTATATTTATTTCTATTTGGCAATTAAGTGGTTTCTTCTAACTTTTTGTCCATCTAAAGCCTTGACTCAGCTCTTTCTCATGCATCTGATTTTGTCTGATCCTAGAAATTCCTCCTAGCCTGACTAGTTGGCCTGTACTGCCTTATGTACTCACGTATGCTAAACTCATACTCTTGCCCATTCTGGAATGGTTGAGATATACTGCTTCCCATACTATTTTACACATATGCTGTTACTTAACCCTAAGAATTAGCATTAAATTGTAGATACACGTAGGACCTTCCATCGGCAGTGCTCTTCTAGTGAGTAATCACATCCCTCAGACCCAGGCCAGACCCAACCCAGCTGTTCTAATTTATACGATTGCAAGGTAAATACTGGAGCATGCTATAATTTAGATATTATGCTTCCACCTAAGGCTAAGCCAACCCTACGAATGTCCATCAGCTGAGATCTGCCAAAGTCAGGAATATGAAGATATATCATCCATGCACTAAAAAAGGCAATTACTGGTATAGCTTGCCTTGCTATTGGAGATGCTTTGTGCTATTGGACCAAAGTGCGACATTGTTAGCAGAGCTGGGTAAAACCAGGAGAACTTTGCTGCTGTAATATATGGTTCTGCTTGGGCCACTAAAGCACTTTGAAGCTGGATAAACTCATAGGCTCCTCCTGCTCTTGGCTGGTTTTATTGTATCTTTATTACTCTTCAAAAAGCCCAGAGATTTCCTCTGTTTTAATCTGTGAAATAGACAACATGGTCTGGGCAAAACTCATTATTATCCTAACCATCAATGTTGTATGGCTTGAAGGAGAAGGATTTCTTCCCTCTGGTTACCTCATTTCACACCCTTTCCATTTTTAAAAGAGGTCAGAAAAGTGATATGATCTTTGATACTGCAAAGCTGAGTATTAACCACTCTCAGAAGCTGTTGCATCGGCTGTAGTGAAAGCATTTGATAATTTCCAGTCACTTCATAGTTCTCCACCAGTTCTTTATAGTCCTTTTGACAACCATGAAGGAGATCTACACTTATTACTGGAGGCACTAATACCTCTCCTGAACAAAAATTTCAGGAACTCAGAGTATCTGAGTGGGGAAACCGCTGTTCATTACAGTCATACAGTTCTAGCTGTTATTTGTTTACAATATATCAGTTTCAAGTTTGCTCTGGTGGGAAGAACTGGAGTATGCCTTTTCAATGCAGCTCAGAGGAAAGGTTAATAAAGATGATTTCATCACTAAAGCCTACAAAAGCATTGCGGTTTTCAGGATAACTACCACTCCTCCTTGGTGAATGTTGGTGGTGCTGTAACATACGTAGTTAGAGTCCAAAAGTCCCTCCGGAAATCACCCTCCAGGGACCTCTGTCCCTACTATCTCATCCTTCCTTTGGAGGAACTTGGTGTACCTTGAAGAGCTTGCAATATCTGTGGCCTCTGAGTTCAGGGACAGCAATTTTTTCTGACCAGTAAATGAACGGTAGCTCAGGTACAAGGCTCCTCTGAGCCATATTTGCATTCTTTGAATCCCAGAGCAGATCAAC
>KZ507392.1:57008-69820 GCA_002844005.1 Limosa lapponica baueri
AAAAAAAAATCAAACCAAAAACCTTTCCCTGAAAATTTATTTCTTAGCCATGAATAAGGTAAATTTGAGGTTATTATTCACTAAATGACCATTTATGTAAGAAAGATGTTTTTATTGTAACACTTCTTGTGACTATTAAACAGTTTTTATATATTATTTGCTCTGACAGCTCAGGCTTGTGGGATTATTTCTTACCTGATATGGACCTTAAATAGACATTTAGCCATTATGACAGCTCGTTGGTCTGGAAGAGAGAACAGGTTAAGGTATCCTTTTTACAGCAGCACATCACTACAGGAATACCTTTTGGTAGCAATCTGGTCTTACACATTTTTGAAACCAGTGGCTTGGGAAATTGGAGGGTGAAAGAAAAGTTTTTACATATTGTGAATCTTTTCTGCTTCTCTGGGTAGGACTCATTTTACCTAAGTTTAATTATCTAACAATTACATGTTCAGCCTCCTTCTAGAATCTGTGAAGGAGAAAAATATCAGACGACAATTCACCCATTTTGGGATGGGATCAGTAACTTTTTCGGATATGCCTGTTGATCTATGAATAACAGGAGAACCAAAAGGAATAGTTTAGACTAGATGCTTACTTTTTTGGCTAGACATAGACCAGTACATACTATGTTAGTCACCTATCTTTTGGACATCCCTGCATTTTTTGAACTTCTCTGATGAAAGAAGTAGTCTGATATAAAAACTTCTTCCAATTAAGTGATCATTTTGGTTAGAAATTTTTTTACAGTACATTAAAAAAAAACCCCAACATGCAATATATTTTAGGAGTGCCAAACCTGATAGTTGCTGACACCTGGGCATAGGAGCCTGTGGTGCTGCTGCCCCATACTAGATGCTTGTGCGTGTGAATACAAACATACGCAGGGACACACACTACGGAGCCCACCACTAACTTAGATACCCAGCCCACCTGATAACTGACCTTTGAATCCTTCCATCTCCAGTTGCCTCATGTGCAGAGATGCACACATGCAAATGGGTCTCTCAGTTGATCCCCAGACCTTACAGTGTCTCCAGGAGTTTGCTTAGACCTCCTTGTCCCTCTGGTAGCTAACTGACAGTCTTTCTGGTATCTCGGTCTGTCCCAGACTTACAGCCACTTCAATGTCTGCCTCCTAAGCTCCTTACCTATTCAACATCAAGTCCTGCTTAACGCTAACTCTCAGTCACACACTGACATAGGTATCCACACTGTACACACATACTCCAATTTCTCCAGTTGCTGGCATCCAGAAATATGGGCCTGTGATGGTCCCATCCCAGTTGTGGGCTGTTGTGCTTCTGTGCTCCTTTGAGTGTGTGTGCAGATGATCCTTGTTTCATATAACCTAACAATATGCATCTACATTACTTTTCCCAGCGTGTTTTACAGATTCTATATAAAACACTCACTTAGTTTCTCAATAAGAAATAGCTGGTTTTGGCATGAAAAATGGCATCTGTCCAACAGATCATGGCTCCTTCTATAGCCAAAGGCCATAATCCCAGGCTAAAAATGCAGACTATTGGCTAAATACCCAAAGGCCAAACCTGACCTGGACAACATGGGTAAGATTACTTGAAAAAATGTCCTTTGATCCTAGGTGTCTTTCAGTAAGTTTCACCTTAATTTCACATCTTTCTCTAAAAAAACAGCTGCCTCAGCAAATGTTGCCAAAGACAGAAGCTGATTTGATTTCTAAAATTATATTTTGTGTGCTTGAGGGATGAATTTTCTCAAATTTCCACAGCAACCAAGGATTATGATATTAACTCCATATTTTTAAGACCATCAAATTGAACTAAAAGCCAGTATCAGTATCATTGAGTGCAAAACTGTTATGTTGGAAAAGGACTGATCTTCAAAAGCATAATGTACTTCAGCTGAGGAAAAAATAAGTTGTTTACCTTAATTTGAAAAATGCTATTTTTTTACATTTTCTGGTCCTGTTTCTCAATGCAAGTACAGTGCTAACTGACATTCAATGAAGACCTAATTTCATAGCTTTAAATACAATAGGTCCTGCCTAATTGTGGAATTATCATTTATTTGCTAAGTAGGCTATGTGCTAGTGCACTGGTTGAAGATAAAGTTCCAGTAGTCAAATTGAAACATATTTGAATGTGTCTTTTTGTATCAGCTTTTTACACTTCTGTAGTAAATATTATTCATAGGATCCATTGTCATTTTTTCTCTCTGATTAAGAGACAGTGCTAAACACTGAGCAGTGAATGACAGGAGAAAGTACTGGGTTTTGCTAATTGATTTTTAAAGCAGCATATGAGCTAGAAACAATTCAGAACTAATGAAAAAAAAGTCTCGCAGAGATTATGTTCATGGAGATTTTCATTTTAAAAGATGAATTGTGGATTTTTTTCCTCACTGAAGTACTGTAATTACTGTAAAAGTGAAACAATAAACAGAATCTAATGGCTGATTCTATCTTGTATAACTTAATAGTCTTTTCATAACAAAAATCTAACATGAATTTTCATGTATAAGAAGGCTGATGTGATTATTATAAAGCAAATTGAATAAGCCAGATATGATAAATTTTCTTGAAGTGAAAAAACTCCAGAGATCTGGAAGATGGTTAACGTGAAGTCAACAGATCTTTCAAAGAACACTCCAGGAACTGTAGAGTAATAGTGTGACGTCCAGTAGAACGTCTAATGAAGACTAGAATTAATGGACACATGGATAAATAGTGGGGTGTGCCAATACAGCCTTTGGAAAAGAATTTATACCTGATACACCTACTGGGATACTTTGAAGAATCAAAAATATGTGGATTTTTTTATATATTTATTTGAACTCCCAAAAAATACTCAATAAAAAGCCAAAGGCATTGAGGAAACTCCCCAAATACTCTTACTAAAATTAAGCTGCTCTGGTATAAAATGGAAGTTCCTTGTATGGTGGAATAATTTGTTAGTTGCTAGGGAAAAGGGGGTAGCCGTAAGCAATCAGACTTATGGGTATGGGTAGGTCAGCAGTGGAGTTCCCCAGTGTCTGTCCTGGGAAAGGGGTGTGAAAAACAAGTCAAAAATTTTGCTGATGATCCTAAGTAATTAATGGTAGGGAAGACAGGGCAGCCGATGTCTTCCGGAAGGTATCACAGCACTGAGTAACTAAGCAATAAAATGACAACTGACATTCAATGTAGATAACTTTAAAGTGATGCTCAAGCAATAATACAGTCTATCTTTCCATAGAAAATGATTGGTTTTGAGTGGACTGTTATCACTCAGGAACAAGACCTGGGGTTACAGTATATAATTCTGTGAAAATATTAGCTTAATGAAAAGCAGTATTAATAAAGCAAACTGAATATCCAAAATTACAGAAAGAAAATAAACCAAAGAACATTGTTATGCCACTGTACAGGTCCACAGTGTGTCCACATCTTCTGTAGGGTATGATCCCTCCCCAGTTTTTATCTCAAAAAAAAATATTTAAAAAAAAGTAAAAATTGAGATTTTCAGAAGAGCAAAAAGGGTGATCAAAGGTCAGAAACAGGTTCTACGCTTGTAGGTTAGCCTTTTTCAACCTGCAAACAGCCCAGGAGGATATTAATGGACCTATAAACCATAGCATAGGTGTCCTAAAGAAGATGGATGGGAATTGGCTGTTTGCTGTCTTTTCCAGTACAAACCCAAACCTCTTAATGGAGGTTTCCAAAAGGAAACTAACAAGTGGCAAATTGAAAAGAAATTAAAAAGAGCAGCTTTTATACATAATGAAGAGTCTTCCCAGGCTACTGTTTACGAGGACAGCTGTCTGTTTCTGGAAGTCACTGAGTCATAAACTGCTGGAGGCAAGGACAGTATTTTTGGGAAGTATAAGTCTTTGCTGCCTGATACCACCTCCCAGATATTCTCTGTTTGTCACTGTCAGAGATATAATAGTGGAATAACTGTCCCTCAGTTCTGACACAATATGCCTATTTTTATATGATTATCATCAGATCCAACTTCCTGCACGCTGTGGTTAAGTGTAGAGCACAAAGTGGTTTTTTTTTTACTTTGGAGACAATGTATTAGAGTGGTTTAAAAATAGATGAAGTATCCAAGGAGCTTACTTGAAAATACTTTAGAATATACTAAGAATCTTAAAAAATTATCAACATGTATGGACATCTTGAGGGTGCTAAATCATTAAGCTTTCTTTGCAGTATTTTCTTCCCATTCAGAAAAAAAAAATAAATCTGTTACTTAACAAAGCAGAAATACTAAAAATAATGAGAGATTCATATAAATGAAACAGGTTTCTCCAATGTACTGTGAAGTGAATAAGGTTTGGTGCATTAAGTTACTGCATGCCAGCTGTGCTTCTGCAGTTGTTGGTAAGGGCTCAATTCCGTCAACTGAATGTAAGCACTTAGGGCTCTTTGAAATGGCTCATGATATCTGAGACATCAGCAAGGATCTTGCAGACAACTCAAAAGTTAAGCCAGACCCTTCTGGAGTAGGACCTTGAAATCAGACAAAGACCGTAGCACGATAGAATGGTTTAGGTTGGAAGGGACTTTAAAGATCATCTAGTTCCAACCCCCGTGCCAGGGGCAGGAAACAACTCCCACTAGACCAGGTTGCTCAAAGCCCCATCCAACCTGGCCTTGAACACTTACAGGGATGGGGCATCCATAGCTTCTCTGGGCAACCTGTTCCAGTGTCTCACCACTCTCACAGTGAAAAGTGTCTTCCTGATATCTAATCTAAATCTACCTTCTTCCAGTTTGAAGCCATTACCCCTCATCCTATCACTTACTTTATGCCCTTGTAGAAAGTCCCTCTCCAGCTTTCTTGTAGGTCCCCTTCAGATACCTGAAGGCCGCTATAAGGTCTCCCCAGAGCCTTCTCTTCTTCAGACTGAACAACCCCACTCCCTCAGCCTGTCTTCATAAGAGAGGTGCTCCAGCCCTCTGATCAACTTTGTGCCCTCCTCTGGACCCGCTCCAACAAGTCCAATGGCACTAGACACCAATGCTTAACTGCAAAGTAACTGTCTGTGTCACTGCACCTAAGTCATCCATTGTGAGGTGATATGACTTAGCCCAAAACATCAGTGAAACAACATTATCTCCCCTTTTACTTCATGAATTAAGAACATGCAAATGGACAATTGCTTGTGTTCTGTTTTATCAATTTCTTTTAAGCTGTCACATTGGTTATATGTCCAAATAAAAAAAATATCACAAAATGAAGTCCAGGCTTATTTTTCATTACCAACCAATTTTGTCACTCCCCCTTTTCTCATTATTTTTCTAAATACCATCTTCTATTCTATCCTATCCTATCCTATCCTATCCTATCCTATCCTATCCTATCCTATCCTATTCTGTTTCTGTAACGTGATAGAATGTGCACAATCCATTTTTTAGGCCAAGGGGTTATAGTTCTGTATGAGTTCTTTAGTGAAGAAAACAGGCTCAAATGTTCATTTTGTATTTGCTAATAGAGATACATCTCCATAGAATAACAACTTCAAAGAATCAAACAATAATGAAAACTTGCCTTTAATTAAGCCTTTCATGAAATGGAGTAGTAGGGAGAAGAATCTTAGGGAGCCATAATTAAATTTAATGAGACTTAGCATCTGAACTCTACTCCACCCAGGCAGCAGCAGCAAGATGCAACTGTGTCGCTGCCAACACTGAAGGTGTAAAAATAGAATACAGTTGTTGCTATTCTACTGAAGTGAACCAAATTTTAGTGACTTTTTTTTCCCCCACTACCTCCACCAATAAAGCATTGTTGGGTTACATGCTAACATATTAACACCATGCAACTTTTGCAGGCGCAGTCATGGAGGTGACACATTTTCCCAGCCAAGGATGAACCTTCTGAAACAAAGTATTTCAGAGAGAAAATCTTGAGATGAACCAGTTGCTGGGTATCTTACATTTCTGCCTCACATACATCACATGCTTTAATTGGTCCAGTGGAGACGTGATGGAAATCTGTCATCACTACAGTGCCAATCCAAGGGAACTTCACTTTTTTTCCTGAAATAGTGACTGGCCACAGAATAAGGCTGCCAGCCATTCCAGAAGGCACACCAGTTTTGCTGCCAACACAGCATATGCATGTGCAGGGGATCACTATCTTCCCAAAGAGAAATACTGTGAAAAATAGAACCAGTGTTTACACCGACATCTGCAACCATAGTGACATTTTTCTAATCCCATAGTCATACTACATCCAACTGCGATGACTTGCCTAAGGACTGATCTGAGAGGAGCGATGTGGGTAGGAATGGGAAAAACTCTTCTTGGTTCTGGTGTGTTAGTTCACTTCCCCCTGTGAAAGATGGATACCAAAATTCACAAGCCAGTTCCCATTGCTGTCAAGGACTGTGCAAGGACAAAATAATAGCATACATAGTGGGACATTGAAATGTGTCTTGAAGAGCGTACTTTGGAGTAGGATGAGGTTAGATAAAGTACTGTATTATCCATTATCCTCCAATAACTTCCATATGCATTAGAGTACAGTGATAGTAAAGCATTCACTGTCCTATTTTCTTAATCCTCTTGCTTGTGGAGCTGTGGCGTGGGTGGAAATCAAGATTAAAAGATAGGAGTCTAGATAACTATGCATAGCTAAACCCTGAAAATATTAATTTTTGTCTTTGAACTGTGCTAGTCATGGTGGGGAGTAAATTAATGCAGGATTAGGAACATTATTTTATACAAGATGTGATACAGGGCCAAATTGAAGAGCCCCATTCCCTGTTAATTAAACCACACAGTTCCCATTGTTCAAAATACTGATTTAAGGAGCAGAACTGCAAATTGGAAAATATTTTGGTCTGCTTATGTTTAATTTTAATTAACTGGAGATATACTAATTTGACAAGTGTTTCACAACACAGAATTTGTAAAGGGAAGGTTGAAGGTTATGCTTCATCTGTAGGCTATATTTTAAGTACAACTGCATTAAAAAAAATCTTAAACGCACACTCCAGCCTTGCAACATAAGACATTTGAAACACTTTACTGGAGGTTTTTTATCAAACAAATGTTTTTTCTTAGCATAAAATTATTGGTTAAATATTTCTGAACTTCACCACTACATAATTCAACAAATACATATGATCATTTTGTTTTGTTTTAGTCTGAATTCTAAAAACAACATCCATGCACTGGAATACAGCTCACCTAATATCATATTCTAGGGGGGTCACCCCATGCTAAGCTGGATGTCTAACATAAAATATAACTCAGTCTTCAAAGGTAAAAGTCTTACTTTAGTGATGAAAGAGGAAGCCTATTTGATGAACTTAAGATTTAAGCAATTGACTTTTTTTTTCAGCAATAAACTGAAAAAATAAAAATTCAGGTGAATCCCACTTTTTAGGTTACTGATACCAATCTTGTTCAGGCAAATATCTTTCTACAAACCATTCTATGATTCTATGATTGTATTTACTTGCTGAAGAACCAAAGTAAGACTGATTAATTTCATGTTAGATTTTCTGCAGAGTTCAGTGGCTTTGGATCTCCTTGGAACTGACAGTGTAGATGTTTCTGTTCTGGAAATCTAAGCTTCTGTTTTTATATTATACTGGGATATCAGTATTTCCCAAGCACTAAATATATCTTATGAATAATGGAAAACATGAAATTGGAGGTGAGGCATCAGACAACTTAAGTAGTTGAGTATGATGCTTTATTATCTTCAATATCTAGATGAGAAATAAGAAGATAAAGATTTTCTTCTAATTTCTATCATCTCAGTACAAGCTGTAACTATTCCTCTGCTAAATGGACCAACAGAGTTGTGTTAAGGAGCAACATCAGGGATATAGAGGAACTGGCATTTCCTTCAGCTTCTGAATCTCAGTTTCCCAGAGGTTTTCAGATAACCTTTTAAGGCTTCCAGGAAATACCCCTGTCTTTTTCTTCATATCTTGAATCAGTGGAAAACTGTCATGATGAGAGCCTTTACAACTGGTGACAAACGGGGAGTATAGGGTCTGTCTGTACTTGCATTTATTTAGGGGGGGAGGGCGAAAGCCTATTCTTTACTAAAATATTCTAGATCAGCTTTTCTAAATTCATGCACGTGTGTAAGCTCTGATTCCAAAACAATGATTTTTTTCTGTTATGACCCATCTTGAAAATTATTTATACTAGGTCAGACTAGGAACAGATTGGCATAATCTAGAATTAATGTTCCAATATGAGTTGATGTTATTCTTATCTGAAATTAAATTTTCTGTGTAAACAAGCTGTGAATTTCTGAAGGGAGTTCTGTTTGGATACCTAAGCACTGGCCCTGGGAATGTTAGAACTATACCTATAGTAACAAGATATGTCTATGCTCACGACATGTCCATCATTCCAGAGCATGGCTGCATACAAACTGGCTGTTGGGGTAGGTATGGCCTGTGAAAGCTCCTTCTTCATGCCTTGGACTTGTTGAAATGCAGCTCGTTGGTGATGGTCAAAATGGCACCAGCGACCCCTCCAATGGTTTAGCAGTGTAGGTGATTGCCTGCCACTGCCCTGGCACTACTTGATACACTGGTATAGACACAGCTTTAGAGAACTCAGGTCCTAATACCAGGGACCTCGTGGTTTCTCTGATGTCCTGCCTTCTTAGAGCACTGAACTGGACTATGACTAGGGATAGTTCCTTAGAGTCACCAGTGGCTGAGAAGATTATGCTCCTGTATGAGATTTTTCACACTGGTTGAATGTATATGTCTAGTAGGTTGCCCAAGTTAGGACTAAGCTCACAAAGTTCTCTATATCGTCAATAGAGAGAATTGATTTGAGGCATTCAAACTAGGCCGTGCTCTGTATTGCCCTCTAGAGGACCCAATCTTTTAAGGAAAAAAAAAAAAGAAAAAAAAAGGCTCCTCACCAGGGATTCTTTTTTCTCACTGAATTGCACAAAAATGACTGGTTGCTACTGGCAACTCTGCAATCATGACATCACGATTGAGTCTGCCACCCTCACTTAAAGTAAAAAGAACACCTTTTGGTGCTTAAACGAGTCTCTGAGTCACTCAGAATCAGATTCACATCTTCTCTGAGAGACACTATTGGTAAGAGAATCTGTCTTACCAGGATGGTGACAGCTGCTCTGTAGTCTCTAAAGCGCAGAAACGCCAGGCTCCCCATAGTGGCATTGCTGTGATTTGGGGCATCTGCCTGCATGCAGCTTATGAACTTGCAATTTGCTTTCAACGAGCCATCTGTATTGCTGTTTGTTCCTATGCCTTGTACTGCTTATGTGGAAAAGGGGAAGCATAGAACTTACAGCTCTGTATTAAAATTGCCCCTTTTAAAAGGCTATTGTCTAGTGAAGGTAGGGTCTAGTCTTGGAAAAAACATATTCCTTATTAGAGCTATGGGATTGCCATAGAGAAGAATAAAGGAAATCAATATTAAAAGTAACAATCATACTGGGACTCTCCATTGCTCAATGCAGTTTGCTTTTACCTGCTGTAAGCAATTTTTTTTTTTTGCAAAAAGTGGCAAACCACAAATGGGATCTAAAGTTAGATGTCAAGTCAAACTTTGGCAGACAGTGTGAGTGTCCATATATCAGGGAATTATATATGAATAATGCCGGTGCATGCCACAGCATAGTAAAGATGAGAGCTGAACCCACGGATGGGTAAGAGCCATGGCTGTGAATAGCGGCGGTTAAAGAGTGATGTGTTTGTCTTGGAGATCCATAGCCATGGATGTGTAGCCCAGACTGGTAAGATAAATGAACTCTGGTAGAAATTCCCCTAGTTTTGACCTCAGGGTCAACTCCCTCGTATTTTCCAGCAACTTTAGACTGATGTAAGAAGAGATGCTAATCGCATTGCCACCTTCTCCCAGGGTCAGCCCCCCGGTTCTGACGGACAAACACCCTTGAGACATTTATTCATAATCACCTGCCTTTCAGAGAGCTGCTGGATAATGATGTGGTCTTTCTTCATTTCCTCCAAACCTTTAAAGAATTTCCTGAAGTAATCCAGGTGGAAAGTTGATTGTGACCTGGAGCTTTTGGAAAAAACACTAGAAAGCATTGCTGTAAATCATTCACTGCATTGACTTTCACTGAGAGCAGGAGGAGTCACATATAAAAAAAGAGATGTCGATGTGTAGTCACTAAAGAAAAGGTATGAGTGTTCAAGTGCATGTAACACCAGAAGAGGACACAGGAAATACATGCAGAAGGGACCTGTGTGAGACCTGGAGAAGCTGAGCAGCAGTATAAGTGGTGGAAGCAGAAGAAGGAGCACAAAGCCAGAAGCAAGAAGAAAAGACAGCTAGGAAAAAAAAGGGTCCGAAGTAGGAGATGGAAGAGGCAATTTTTACACTGCGAGTCTCCCTCGTGAGAACTGGCAAGCAGAGAGATGTCAATGTTACATTTTGATAACTAGATCAGAATTCTATCAAATGCAGCAAGTAAAGTCCTCATTCAACTTGGCTGCCTGGGGAGAGAGAAGATGACATTGAATAACTAACTCCCCACGGGTAACAGTCAAGAGCAGAATAACTTTAGATTGACAAACGGATAATGCAACATACCAGACCAAAGAAGAGATATTTCCCAATTATCAGAATTGCCAATAATTGATTATAAAAATGATTGGAATAAAGAACAAAGGAGGCAAAAGAAAATAGGTAAACAACATTCATAGTGAGAGTCTATTTCTTGATCTGGTATTAGTTTAGTTGTGTGCTATTACTTCATATGAAATATCTGCTGAAAACAATCTAATTTACAGAATAGTTTCCCAAAAAGGTGCCAGAAGTAGCGGATGCCTGTATTGTTCGAAGAATAAAACCAACTTCAAAAGGAAGGCACTAAACCTTCAAAAAGATGAGAAAGACAGGCAGTGATATACAGAGTGCACAAGAATAAGGAGGAAGGAAAGAAAGAGTGATCTTTATGGCTAGAAGTTTCTGCCAACTCCAGGCATAATTCATGAAAAGACGAAAGATGCTCCTGAGATAAATGTAGGTCTATATATGGGATATTGTATGACAAGTTGCAGTTGAAAGGAACTTCAAATAGATATTTTCAAAGTTAAACTTAAATCCCTTGGGAAAAAAATGGAGAAAAAAAAACAGGAGAAAGGCATTTTATTCATTATAAGGGACAAAATTATACACATAAACCCTTTCACAGCAGTGCAAATATTTAAACAGCTGCAATGAAAAACTTGTATTATCTGAGAAAAAAAGCATATTTCTGGATTCATATATCTTTGAGTCTCTGATGTACTGGTTTGGGGTGGGATAGAGTTAATTTTCTTCATAGTACCTAGTACGGGGCTATGTTTTGGATTTGTGCTGGAAACAGTGTTGGTAATACAGGGAAGTTTTAGTGCTTACACAGAGTTAAGGCCTTTTCTGCTTCTCACACCACCCTACCAGCGAGTGCCTGGGGGTGCACAAGAAGTTGGGAGGAGACGCAGCCAGGACAGCTGACCCCAACTGACCAAAGGGATATTCCATGCCATATGACATCATGCTCAGCAATAAAACTAGGGGTAAGGTCCGCAGGGGGACCACTGCTTGGGAACTGGCTGGGCATTGGTCTGTTGGTGGCAAGAAACTCTTTTCATTTGCATCACTTGTCTTTCTTGGATTTTATTTCTCTCTCTTCGTTATTTTCATTTTCATTATTATTTTGTCTAATTTTATTTCAGTTATTAAACTGTTCCTATCTCAATCCATGAGTTTTCTCATTTTTACCCTTCCAGTTCTCTTCCTCCCATCCTGCTGGGGGCAAAGTGAGCAAGCGGCTGCACGTGCGGTGCTTGGTTGCCAGCTGGGATTAAGCTACAACAGTCCTTTTTGGCACCCAACGTGGGGCTTGAAGGGTTTGAGATAATAACAGATTGACTAGCATGTATTAGAAGGGATTTATATCTTTTAACAGTCGCAGGTTGCAATATTGATTCGTCTGTTCTAGATATAGTTAGACAAACCATGGTCTTTTTGTTGCTGTACATGTTAAAGTTTGATGTTGGCTTTTGCAGTTTGCTGTGCTCTGTAGTGATTAGTGGTGCTTTTCCTGAAAGATTTGTTATCAAAACACTGACCTTGAGTTTAATCTAGTATTTGGGCTCCGTACTGAAGCCATTATTGTACCGAAATACAGAACCATCTCATGGAGACAATTAACAATTATACTTCTTCCTCCGAGAGGTTTTATTTTTGTGGAGAAAATACAGAATAGCACCTTCACTACCTTCTTCTGTGATGTTTTTCCCTTGTTACAATAACTTCTCAGTCTCCTGAATACGCTTGGGTAGTTAAAATACTTCTGTTGGTATTTCTTAGGAATATTGCTTCAGTTTTGTCTAAGGTTAACAAGCAATTTAGGAATATGACCCAGGCCCTGCGAGAGTATGGTCACAGGTGGCACGGCATGTGGGAGAACATGGGCAGGTATCTAGAGAACTTCTCACCTCCAATGATCTGGAACTTCACTCCTGAACCACTGCAGGATTCTGATGAAGTGATAGAATGTTTGAAAAAAAATGCCGCCATGGCTATTCCAAAGAGGCACAACTTGCCGCACTGTGCTGGGCTCTGACCAGCATCTACCAAACACTGGTCAATCTTATGCAGCACCCTCAGGGAGAAGAGAGGGAGCAGGAGAAATGATCAGAAGAGGCAGCCTGTTCTGTAGCAGAGCAGTCACAAGAGCAGGAGGAGGAAGAGAATGAAATCATAAAAGAGATAAATCATAAACCTGGTCCCTAACCCTAAGTGAGCTGTGAGATATGAGAAAAGATTTTAGTCATCAAACAGGTGAGCTAATTCTCAGCTGGCTACTCCA
>KZ507392.1:83035-93858 GCA_002844005.1 Limosa lapponica baueri
GCAGGGGAGTTGGACTAGATGATCTCTAGAGGTCCCTTCCAACTCTGACAATTTCGTGATTCTGTGATTCCGTGAAGCTAGAGATGTAACCACCTCTCCTCCCATACTGAAACAGCACTCAGATCTCCGCTGAGGTGCCAATACCCCCACTAATTTATGGGGAATCTTCATAATATTGTGTAACCCAGTACCTCCAGTGTTGCCACTGCTAGTAACAAAATGATCACAGGCTTCAAATTAATGCTGCAAGGCCTCTGTCCTGGGGTTTGTCACCTTGCTGTGTCGGGCTTGTCCAGGCCATGCCTTGAGCTTTGGTTGAGATTACAGCAGTTGCCTGGTGAGCAGGTAACTATTACCCAACTTGTCTTCTTTTGCTTTGCTTTGTGTAACTGTGCAGTGTAAAGCCCATTGCTAGAATAACATGTATGTGTTATCTGTAAGTGACAGGTAGTGTTAACAAATACTTAATCTCTTTAAAATGAACTATCTATGACTCTAGAATAATGATGTGGTACAGAGTGCAAGCATGAAGAGATAACACAGGCTTTGGAAGTATAAGATACGGATTATACCAGAGGCTCTACAGTTATAAAAAATTCAGCAGTGTTTGGTTACAGACTGTTACAGGAATGTAACTTCAGGAGCTGAGTCAGAAAAGTTTTTAGGGATAATAAAATGAATAAGGATCAAATATACAATATAATTTAAATATACAATATAAAATAAATTCAGATGTAATCTGGAACTGTAGAACAATAAAGAAAGATAGGGTGCAGAGCACATTAGAAGTACAAAAATTGTCTTAATTGAACCTGAGGATGAGGATAAATAAATCCCAGCATCTGCATTGCAGTCCTCCAGCAAAGAACTTTTGGTGCTGAGGATTTGGTGCAGCCCACCCTACTTTGCTTTTTCTCAAGAAAAATTACTGCACAATTTTAGAAAAATGTATATAATAATAATTTTAATGGTGTTCTATTAAGACTTGCCTGGATTAATTAGATAATTTGGTTTGTGACTGTTGGTATCACTGCACCAATAACAAGTGCTTGCTTTATTTTTATTAGGTTGTTAAGATTTTAATTAAGTCAACAATGAATTCTCAGCTTCGCATATCAGATGTGTTTCTTTTTTTTTCTATAACAAGGTTTCTAGTTTAACAGCAGAAGTTTACACAGAGTAAACTGCAGTAAACCACCATGCGAGTTTGTAGTGTGTATGTAGCATGTGTAGTATTTGTTTTTAAATATTTGTTTTTAAAAATAAATTGACATCTTTTGTTTTAACAAAAAAGAATGACAGAAGAGTGCTTATAGACTTTGACAAGGACACAGGATCCTTGAAATGAGTCCTGGCTTGAAAGTACAACTTTTTTAGGTAGTGGTTTCTCCCGTCAGTGCTCCCAAATTTCCCATGCATTTCAGAGTGAAAATTTGTAATGTGAGAGGAAGGCTCTACAAATCTCTGCAATCCTTCAAATAGGCCCATGGGTGACAATTAATCAAGGCACCAAGTGTACAGGAAGTAAAAGTTAACAATGTTAGTTAGCAAAGACTTTGACCATATCTTCGTTCCCCATCTTCTTTGGAATATTATTGTTCCAATTATAAATATACTATCAGTTCAGACAGCATTGGAGGTGAGCTAGAAATTTGACTGTGCAGACAACATCAGTCTTCCAACTAAATCAGTGAAATAGATTCAATAAAGTACAGATGGTCTGGTAAATACTGCCAAGCAAATACATCTTAATACTAATTAATCAAAAACAGAAGTTATGAAAATGAACTTAATCACCAATAATTTCATTTGTCTGGCAAATTAAGCCTTGAAAATTGTTAATATTTTTACATCCTGGAGCTGTGCCACAACACCACAGGTGACTGCAACCCGGGATGCCCAGAATAAGCAAACTCTATGTTTAGCAAATGTTTAGTTATGTTGTCCATCTTCTGTCCCTGACAGGCAGCTTGTGGACAAACAGAACACGTGTTTTTTGCAGCCAACCTGCCACACGTCTAGAAGGGCATGCCTTTGGATGAGTCTGAAACTGTATCTTCAAGTTCCGGGAGCTTGTTAGATAAGTCTAATTTTGAAAACACACAAAACAAAGAAGAGGTTGTCATTTGAACACAGCTGTGTGATAATATGAGTAGTCAGAGAAAGAGACAGACATAGTCTATTTGGAGAATAAGATTGATCACTGAAATAAGTATGGCTTTGGTAAATTCAGTTCAGAGTCAGAAAGTTCTTCTTATAGGATATGTGGAATGGTCAAATGGTGTCATGAAAACAAGAAAATTAACTCTCCATTATGTTAGGTAACAGACAACTTGGATACCATGAGAAGCAGGTGAGCGTGAGGAGCAGAGAACGCACTCCATAGTCACCTCTGAAGCATCTGCTCTCCCAGAACAACTAATCCACAGGTCACATAACTGCCCATGAATGCAACTGACCATTGGCTGTATCAAGAAGTTGGATAAGCAGTGGAAATTTAGTTGCAATGCATTTCACTTGACTTTGTTTTTCCACTTACTAATGAAAAACAGTTGATGACAAAACTACTGAGAGGTAGACAGGGTTTTTTTAAATGAAGTAGTTGAGTCATCCTCAGCATTACAGGGAGAAAATAGGCAGCACTATCTGTAACCTCATTTCCCTCCAGTTTCCTTGCATCTACAAATAACCAGGATGATTTTGGCTGATTCCACCTCTTGCTGCCTAGTCTAGTTATCCTTGGGTGGAAGAAGAAAGAAGTGCTGAGTACGATTTCTCTCAGGCCATTTAGTTCCTTGAAATAGCCACACAGAAGACTGGTTCATCCTTCATTTAGACCAGCTCCTAGCACATGGAGGTTCCTTTCTGAAATTGTACTATTCAGGACAGAGGAAAAGGAGATGATTAGAACTGACAACCAAAGATGGCAACACCCTTAAGTAGTGTCAGGTATGTAGTCGTATGCCCCCTGCAGACTTTCTTATGTCAGGACAACGCTCCATATAGCACCTGTGACTGGTTTTTATTCTTGTAAAGCTTCAGCAGCTTAGTGGAGTGAAATGCTCCAAGGAACCTGCTTCATGGATCATGCTAATGCTAAAATTAGGTTTAATTGCTTTATATAGCTTTGAAAATAGGTTTCCCTAGAAAAACTCTCTTCCAGAAAACTCAGACAGTTCAACCAGCTCTGTCACCAGAAGTCCATTGGTTTGTTCCTGAGTGGACATCTTTCTATTCACTAGAAAATATACAAATCATCCAGTAGACTGATTTGAGACAGATTTATTGATTTTAGCATCCTCATTGGGGAAAGTGATGTAGAAAGGTTTTCCACTAACACCACAGGATAAAAAATGGTAAAAGATATGCTTCAGTTTGTCATGAGTTTATTTCTAAAAATGCCCACGATGTCAGTTTAGTAGTTGGTCTACATATAGTGGCCACGTGCCTTACTTTGCAGTAGAAAACTCACAGTTTATTTCCACTGTTGGTTAACAGGGAAGGACAGGGAAATGATTCTGTCAATGTCTTGTGAAAAGCATGGCTATTTTAAATTTTCTTTTACTATTTATGCTTCACGTGACCTGTAGCATGTCACCTTAAGCCTGGTTTCTTCAGGTGGCTTTTACTGTAGCTGCAGAATTCAATGAATACAGCCTTTGCCAGTCCAAGCACTTGCTAACCCTGAATGAGACTCTCATAATCAAAATAATTTTCAAAGGTATAAGAAAGTTGCATTCTTTACATTTGTTTTCAAGCTATTTAGTATTTAGATAATTATTTGGATCATATTTTCAAGCTTTTCCCATCATCAGGAAGGATAGCATTTATTTTATTTTTTAATTTACAGTGAGATTTCTGTCAAATTACCAAAAAAAAAGCCCTCACCAAATGTTTTAATTATAGCAATAAAATATCAAGAGCTGACAAAATCATTCTCTTTTCTTTTTTCTCATTATCTGCCAATTGAGGATGTATAATATATAGTTCTGCATCAAATCCTGCAATTTTAAATCTTTGTTTCCAGTCTGATACTACGTTTCCCAGGGAAAGATATAAAACAAGACTTCAGAATTCAGCCCTTCATTTCTACCCACAAATACAAAAAAAAACTGATTTAAGATAAGTGAGAAGAGAGCACACAGATCTTTCTCTTCACATCTCTTAAAAAGGACTCCCCGGTGCAATTGCAGGACAGGGCTGTGTTCTGATAGTGCTTCTGCAGCACCAAAACCCAGACCTGTCAGGAGAATCCATTAGTGCATGTTGGTGTTAATGCGTTTGGACCAGCTGGGTGGAGTATGAACAGGGCCTACCATGGACAGACTCTCAGACACTTAAATGCCCATTCACATGTGCTGTCGCTTCATTTCATAGATGTAATCTCATGGTGTTTTTTACCATTTTGATTTAGAGAGTCATATTCTGCTTTTGTTTTTACCTGTAAAATTTTGTTGAAGCCAAAGTGATTGAATGGACTTGAGCAGACCAAAGACAATATTTTCATTGAAATATAAAATTAATGCTGATAAGCATATCTTTTATAATTTGGGGATTGTTTTAAAACAATGGGTTTATCTACCTAGGGGTTTTTCTTCACTTCTGGTTTGAATAAATAAACTACTTGAAAAGCACAAGTGAATGTTATGATCACATTTCAAAATACTCCAAACATAGCAGCACATAAGTCTTAAGTCTTTGGATTGATCCTCTCAATTAGAAATAAAAATAAGACAGATGATAGCATCTATCAAGTAATCTAATGATAAAAAAACCATAAGGTAATTCCAGGTGTTAGGTGTTCCAGGTAAGGCACCAAGAAATTATTAAAATCCTTAAGGGTCTAAACAGAAGTGGGAAAATGCAATTTAGTTTGCTTTTGAGTAAATAAAATTAAACTAATGCACTAAAAAATTCTTTGAATAATTCAAGTTTTTACTTAGTTTTAAGAAGCAACAAATTGATTAACAAGAACACAGGAAGCAGTAAGTATATGCAACAAGTTTAATGAAACTGGGGTCTTTTTGGCTGGTCTGGGGAGTGAGGCTTGACCCTGAAGTCAATATTTAACTTTGGAATCTGTGTTGCTTGCACTTATTTCTACTGAGCCTTTGCCCATGGCAGGGAGGTTGGAGTAGATGATCTTTAAGAGTCCCCTCCAACCCAAACCATTCTATGACTCTAAATATAGCAGAGATGTGTAGTGTAGAAATGTTGCACTAGCAGAATTCATATCCTAAGGAGAATAAGACTTCCTGTCAGCATATGATTGTTTCTTGCAGTATTAACACTTCATGTACATTGGTCAGTAATGGGTCCCTGCTGGAGAAGCTGTCAATATACCTTATTTTGTGAGTGATTGTTTCTCTTTCCACAACTGCTGCATTTCCATGCTCTTACAAAACTTGAATGATAGCTGGAATGTGTCAAAACAAACCATATTTTCATTTTGGTTTTTTTTGCTGAGTAAGAATCTTAAATTTTACTGCAAAAATTGTGGTGTTGAAAATAATTTTGAGTGAAAAAATGAAGTCTTGTCAATAACTAAACCTCCAAATGTGTGTTAAAATGCTTCTTACAGGGAACTTAATAAATAATCATATGACACATGAAATAGATGCTTCACCTACTAGGTGACTGAGAAGATATAACCTTTCTAAAATAATACTTCATATTGAGATCTTTTCCTACGGAGACAGAAAAGTGGTTGGAGTGTTTTACTGAAATATTGGTGTTTTTTTACAAATTTATTATGTCTGCTGTGGAAGAATGTAATATTTTTTTTTTTAAAATTGTGATGTTAATTCAAAAGGCAGTGCTAGTAGGAATAATATGCCATTCAAGTCATCTAGTCTGGTCTTGCAGATGTTCAGACTTCTGTTGCAGAAGAACTAAGAAGAGATTGAGAGTATTTTCTGACAAGGAAGCATAGGTAGGATTTCAGCAGATAAATTCAAGAAGTTCTGGTTACCCTGACAGAATAAGTAGCAGGAATCAGGAAGTTTGGGCCATTAGATCCTGGACATTTCTCAAAGTTTTTTAATGGGGTTTTTTTAGTGATTTTTAATTCAAAAGTCTAATACATAGTGCAGAAACAGTGCTAAGCACATGGAAGAGGGAATCATAGAATCACAGAATTGTCTAGGTTGGACAGGACCTTTCAGATCATCTAGTCCAACCATCAACCTAACACTGACAAAAAACATCACTAAACCATGTCTCTAAGCACTACATCTACCTGTCTTTTAAATGCCTCCAGGGATGATGACTCAACCACTTCCCTGGGCAGCCTGTTCCAATGCTTAATAACCCTTTCAGTGTAAAAAATTTTGCTAATATCCAAACTAAACTTCCCCTAGTGCAACTTGAGGCCGTTTCTTCTTGTCCTATCACTTGTTATCTGGGAGAAGAGACAGAAAAGTCATTGAAGCCATGGTGTCTCTCTCTTAAAGAATGGTGTTCTGACTAGAATTACTCTCTTCTGTGTTTACTTCTTTCCCCACCATGTCTGTTGCATTCACATCTGTGCATTGGATTACTCTCATCACAAGCTCCGTTCTGAACTTTACACACATTTCTGTAATTCCATCTGTCTGTTGCTGCACCAACTGAGGTAAAAGGTGAGGTAGGTGCCAAAGACTGGGCAGAGGTCAGGCTGAAACAGCAAAGAGAGGAAGAGGGGGTTTAATGTCCCTGTGAGGAAATGCTGCCTCAGACCATAAGGGATTTGCTGTTCCCAGTGGGGGTAAGAAAGTACAGCTGCCCAAGGAGAGCTTGGCCTGGCAAAACAGAAGCTTCCAGAAGGGACCCAACCTAGCCTCTAGAAAATTCCAGCAGAACTGGTCTGATGGTCAAGAAGCTTTTAAAACAAACCGGCGTGGTGCCTGGAAGCTTCCAGAAGGAACCAGCCTGGTGGCACAGACACTATAGAGGGATGGATGCCCAGGGCTGCTGCAGGATCCGTCTTGCTAAATACCCTGGCAAGCTGCTGTGGGACATGGTCTCTTTGAGAACCCTGACTCCCCAATGACTCCAGAACACAGCCAGCTGAGCACCCAGCACGACTACGAGTATGTCTCTGAACGAGTTTTTTCCCCTATATACTGCACATTTTACTCCCTCCTTTGATCAACTGTTCTCAGTACCCCTAAATTGTATCTACCTTGTATTTGAATATTTGCCGCATTAGGCAACAACTCAACACGGAATTGGGAGCAAGTGCGTGACTTCCAGTGATGTTCATAGACTTTCACACCAAGCAAAACAACTTAAAAGTCCATTTTTAGCCAATGAAAATGTAGTCAAGTTAGTGTGGTTTAGCGAAAGATTCATTTAATCCTCAAGTAGTCTTCTGTGTCGATGAGATGAACCACTTTCTTGACTTTATTGACTATGCTGACTGGGTGTCAGTAACTATCATGTGAGTCCAGTTAATTAGCTGATATGTGGTATCTGCACAGCTAGGTTTGATAAAAGGTCAGTGTGGGGGCAGAGCCCCATCTAAGTCCCCATCCACACCCCCAGATACAGTTGAGAACTCACATCAGGCAGGTCTTTCCTAATTTTCTAATTACACTTTAAAAAGGGTGAACCGTATTTATTTTTTCTAAGCCTGTGAGCAGGAATCTTTGGAAAAGACTGAAAATGTCTCACTGTGGCTCTGCTTTGTGAAGTAAGAGAAATTTCAAACATGTTCATTTGAGTCAAACTTAAGGCAAGCTCTTGGCTCACTCTGCAAGGGACAGGCACCTCTTATTTTTGCCACGGAATTAGTTTGCATTGTAATGATATACAAAAAGACATACATTTTAGTCCAAATCTAGGATTTCATCTGTCTCAGGAATTGGACTACCAAGGACTGCCAAGTAGGCAAGACAAATTCGAGAAGAGAAAATTTGTTTTGCTCAAGTAAAACATCACAGATGTGAATGCCTTATTCTAGGACAACAGGGATTTGAGGTGTATTCTGCTTAGCTGAAGCCACTAACCACAGAGAGGAAGAGTAACAACAAGGCTCACACTGAGAATGTTTGGTCCCAGAAGCAAAAACAGTGCTGTATTGCTAAAAGAAATCTTAGCTTAGCAGACATATTTTGTCTTCCGTATCAGTCATTAAAAGTAGAGAAGGTAACATGTTTGACACAAACAGTCTCATTGGCATCGGGAAGAGACGCAAGCTGAGAGTTTGAAATTTAAGCAGAAGGTACAACCAGAATGGAGAAGTACAGTCTGTAGGAAGTAGAGTCAAAACCTCTTCCTTATATATGACAGGATAGTGATTTTTATTGTCATCACTGTTACGTTCACTGAAGACTTGGAATATGAAATAACAAGGATGGTAACCCAATTCAAAAGCAGAGAACACTACCAAGGCTTAGCACAGTGTTCTGGGGAAAGGAATAAGATTAATAAAACCTTTGAATGAAAATATTACTGTGGAATACATATACATCCAGCTAAGTCAGATTCAACACTCAGAAGCAAAATGTCTGGAAAAACAAAGATTCTCCGGTGCCCTTATTTGTCAAATAAACTTGATAATTTTTAAATTCAGATCTCTCCTAAAAAGAATGTTCAAACCATCAAGTTGAGGAACACCTTGAGAGAGTTGAAGGTTTAGCTTAAGTCAGAAGAACCCCTTGAAAAGCTGAGCCCTTCAAGTGCAAGATTCGTATTGATAGTTTATTTTTACCTGCTGTAAAAATATTCTTGAACTAGGAGAGGTGGAGTTCAGTTCCCTGGGAAAAGATGGACAGGGAGAATGCCCACAGCTAGTGGCTGGCTTGGTTTAAAAGGGGGAACTGTGGCTCACAACTTCCTGTGCAAACAAGTTCGACCTGTGATGTGATAACTTTTTCTTCATTCTTTCTACAAAATTTATGAGTAGCATTTTCTTACATGTACTTGCTATTTCAAGTAATGGTAGAAGACAAAGCCTTTTCAATATAGTTGTTCCATAGGTCTCCTATAAATCTATATTCTCTGATATAAACAGCCCTTGACCAGAGCAGGTGTTCCATATATCTGCCCGAAGAAAGCAACAACACTTTAGTTTTATACCTAATTCCCATTAACTATAACAGAGTGCTCATATCAGTGTAAATTGTGTTTTATGCCAGTAATTCGGCTGCATACAGAGTTTGTGGACAGTGACTTTTGTATGCCATGATGTCTATCTTTGTTGATAGACAGGCAGCCAGTAAAACCCCTGTCACTTGACAGCGACACCTCACCGTTACTGGTAATCTTTAAAATAATTCTGTCCTGGAACGTGAGATTCCAGCAGTCCTGTCTGGCCTGAGCTTCTGCTGTACCATCTTTGTGGGTACAGTGTTCTCGCTAAGACTTTGCCCTTGAAACCTCCACATTTATAGATGGATATAGTCAAATACAAGATAGGAATTCTCTTTGTTCGCCCATAATTTCTGTAAGGAATATGAGAAACATGGAAATTAATAGTTAGGAAAGCCTGTTTTTGTGGACAAAGAGGGTCCCTGCATCCTCTTTTGCAGATTGCTAGCTTTAACTCTCTAACTATACACAGCAACAGCCTTTTACATGCCTGGGGTTGCCTATAGTCATGGTTCAGAATGTTACAGCACAGGCAAAGGTAGAAGCCCATAAGACTGAAAGACAATGCTTGAGACAAGATTTTCCTTCTTCTCATAGCTTCATTCATCCTTGATTTCTTTTAAGTGATTTCAGTAGTTGTGTTTTTTTTCTACTTCTGTGTGCTTTCTGTCTGCTGGAAAAAGAAAAGTTGGAGTAAGTATTGATAAATCCCCTCTTCTGAACTGTACTTGTCTGGACAGAAACACACACATTTGTTTGAAAAATACAGTCCTGCTTTGAAAAAATAAATTAGTAGTATTCGTATTATTATCATTAGTATTTTTCTGTAAGTCAGACAGAAACATTGATTCTGGATTCCACAATTGTGTTGAGGTGGTTCTTTTTTTCAACTCATCATCAACATCAAAGGTTCATAAAGACATGGGCAGCTATTTATGCCCTCAGTTATTTTCTTCTTAATTAGCTTCTGCAGTATTTAACTAATTGGAAAGCAGAAACATGTTTTTTGTTGTTCTTTTCAATACATTGATCATTTCTATGCTTTCTTTTTTGTAAGCAGAATACTAAGGTGATGCCATAATCCCTCTGATGTCCTGCAAAATGCAATCTGCTGTGGAAAAAAGACTGTTTTGAAATAGTTGCTTCCCAAATTAGACTGCTATAATGAGGAGTTTCTCATCAATGGAATAGATGTTATTCTGATTTTCTTTTGTCTCTCCACATTGCCACTTACTGTTACCTTCGATCCTCTCTTCTAATCACAGAATTATAATTAAGTTTAGGGGAGCTGTGGACAAAGTAATCTAAATTTCAATCCCACATAAGATTTACAGGTTGAAGTAATAATTTGATCAGAAATAAATCCAACTGGCATTTTAAAATTCACTCTCATTCACATCTCAAAATTAAATGGAAAGATTTTTTATCAGCAAACACCTGAAGGCAGAGCTCTTTGTTTTTCAGTACTAGTGGAAGCTGTGGAACCTATATTATTTGTTTCAGGACAACCATAGTGAAACCAGCATAACAGGAAGTCTCAGACCCAAGAGTTCTGTAGTTATTTTATTATTTTTTTTAAAGGAATTCTACACTTACAAGTGTCTGAAACTCCTCTGATAATTTGGTGAAATGGTACAAGTCTGAGTGTCTTTGATGCCTTTAGTTTAATTGTACAGAGTTATACGAAGCAGGTTGCCATATGCTCTGTCTGTTTTTGTGAATGGAGAGGACACCTGGTTTGGAACCAAGTC
>KZ507393.1:18590-35912 GCA_002844005.1 Limosa lapponica baueri
CAAAGGGAGGAGCAGGACAGGCACTCTCCAAAGCCAGAAAAATCTTTTTGCTGTGGTGCTGGGTGAAAGAGGCATAGCAGATATATAGATCTTTAAAGGCCCTCCAATTGCCTTTTATTCAAATGTTCTGCATGGGAAATAACCGCTGTGTTAGTCGATGCTGCCTGTCATTTGGATGAATGCACTGCATTACGTAAAAGATAAGTATGCATATATTTCTCACACAGCTGGACAACTTTCACAGGGCATGATGGAGAAACTTCAATTAATATTTAATAAGGAATAAATCAGATCAATAGCTGTGTGAATTTTTGCTGGTGCATTTACTGTTCGATGGATTAAATTTATACAGAAACAATATTACAGTACTTATGCAATACCAGATGAATTATACAGAGACTTATATTCCCTGATCCAATATTTTGAACTAAGTAACATCGATGACTTTACTCAGCAAAGATGTGCAATTGCAAAGGCAAAGGCCAAAGAGTTCCAGAAATGAACAGTATTTTCTGGCATACCAACTTCTGGACACTCAATTTGAGGTGTTTTAAAAAGGGCTTCAGTTTCCTCAATGTACTGAGTCTGCTCACGTCTGAGAGCAAATCAGGACTCCCCACTCCAGACATGGTTTCAACCCATAAACTGAGGCAACCAAATTCATCAGTGATTTTAGAAATCATCTGGACCTAAAGAAAATAGGCTTTAAAATGGGAAGATGAGAGTAAAACAAAAATGATTATCAAAAAAGAAAAAAAGAAGCACCTGGCAAAGCAAGCTGCACTCAAGTATTGTCTCTTTTCCAAGTGTGTGTCTGCATGGAAGTTTCTCTTTGGAGATGGGAGGCTTTTTTCTTCCTTTGATCTGATTCTCAGCACTTAGGAAAGCTGCCAGCAGCCAAGAGCAGCCACGTTTCACATGCTTACCTTGAACTTTATTTGATAGAGCCTAACCCATTACGTTATTTGATTGGATTAGGAGGAGTGCACTGCAGCATTGCATCATTACCTGAATTTAGTTGACCTCTGGGAAAATGTACTTCTGACGTCTCCATCAATCCGGCCTTGTGTTTTTAGCTCCGGCAGGAGAGATGCTGAGGGAAGCTCCAACACAGCAGCCCAAGCCAAGCTCCTGTGCAGGATCCGTCCCCCGAGAGCAGACAGCCCAGGGGCTGACCTGCTTGCGTGACTTCTGCAGCCACTTGACTTTGTACAAGGTGACTGGCCCCAGCACAGGAGAGGGAAGCTGGACTGGGAATAACCTAGCCAGGCAATGTACTGAGAGGCACGGGACGAGGGTGCAGGAGGGAGGGAGGCTGTTGGTCTGTGAAGCAATTTTTCAAACAGGTGAGAAGCCTTTGCTCTTTTTTTTTTTTTATTTTTTTCCCCCTTAGATTCTCAAACAACCTCCATTTATCAACATATGAAGGAGATTGATGATAAAAGAAATACCCAGTCTGTAAGAAGATGGGGCTGAAGCAACTGCAGGCTCTCAAAACATGCAAGAACAGCTTGGTTTCCCACAGCTTACAGCCTTGATCTCACGATCAAGGACCCCAGAAGGAGGTGTTGATCCCAGCCCCTTCTGTATAACCATACCAGAAACCATTTGGGATACAAATGGAGAGAGCTAAATCAATTGCTGGCAAAAGCTACCATCCTTTTCCCACAGGTGTGTCTGTGCTGAAATCCATCTCTGAATGTGAGCGACAGAGTGAACTTAGCATTGGTGCCAAATAAAGTCTTTGTCAATTGAAGACTTTGATTGTGGCAGAAGGTTTCTTGGGATAGACCTGTAATTGGCTCTGATTTTGTTTCCTCTTTCAAGACAGATTTCTTTTTTTTTCCTCCAATGATCTAATTCTTTGCACTTGTTTTGTTGTCACAAGATTTTTGTTTATTTAGGACAAGATCCCAGGTTTCCCAGGGAAGCCAGTGGAGCAGGTTGCAGCAAACCGAGCACAGACAAGGGAAAGGATTGTTCCACTTTCTCGTTTCCGAGTGGTGTAGTGCCACGGGAACACCACAGCCATTCCTCTCTCTCCAGACCAAGACTTCAACAGTGTAACCCCCAGAACCTCTACATGACTCCAAAGAGCTACACTGCAAAGTTTCACAGAACCACAAGTCCCACTGCAGATCAGAGCTCATACAACCAGCTTTGATCTGAAAATGGCTCTAAACCAGCCCCATCACAGGTATTTTCAGACAGAGAGAGAGCCTAGAGCAATGGCCCCAAACCCCTGTAGTTCTCATTTTGAAAATAAACATGGTGAAATATTCCTTGGACATTACCTGTAAAGGGTTAATTTATAACTGATCATTTAATAAGCCTTCTCAAATTAGCTTTTAAGAAGCCCAGCAGCCCACTAGGTTGCCCACCCCACAGTTTTTATAATTAAAAATGCCTCTTATCCAGGTGCTAGTGTCTGTAAGATGCTTAGAGGAGCAATTAATTATTTACTAAACCTTTAGCTGTTTATAATGAAAAATTCATAGAAAGTGTGACCATAAACAGACTAAGCTAGGAAATGCTTCAGCAAATGAAGAAAAAAGAAAACTAAAAGATTTCATTTCAAGCGGCGTGCCTTTTCACCCACCAGATCATGGTGCAGAACAAAAAAGGTCCTTTATCCTACACTAACACGTAGGATGCTGCTTGCCATCAAAGAGAGAAGCAGCCCACCTCTTTGACAGCACTTTCTTGCTTGCATTAGGTAACTTTCCATGCAGCACTGAACAATGTTTAAAACTATTTGCAAAGCTTGTCACATAGCCAGCAACATCCCGATACTGTGCTGTGCAAGAACTTTCTCTTCCAAAGCAACTTCCCGTCTACACAGCACTCCAGGTGTCCTCACTTTTGCAGGGTGTAAAGCTCTTTCACTCTTCCCTTATGACACCTTCTAACCATCTGATTTTTGTAACTAACTCCCCAGCATTCACATGTAATGGGCTTAGGGGAGTTTTTTTGTAGGGTGTCATGTAACTGTCCTTATCTCAACCCACAAGTTTGTTCACTTTTACCTTTCCGATTCTCTCCCAGATTCCACTGAGGGGGAGTGAGCGACCAGCTCTGTGGTGCTTAGTTGCCAGCTGGGGTTAAACCATGACAACATTCAAAGCTCTGCTTCAAATGAAGTAGACAGAGAGCTTGAAGCTTTCACCTTCTTTGGAGATGCTCTCCTCAGTGCATTGCATGGGTGTTTGGGACAGAGCCATTTCATTTACTTCTGTTGACACTGCTCTGCTTTGCATAGCTGAATTAATACCTAATGAGCAAGAGAAAGTGGGTGTTTCTCCATAGTACAGTAGTTTGGGCATTCACCTGGGATGCAGGACACTTTCTTCTAGTTTCTGCTCCAATGAATAATTAATTATTTATGCTAAAATGGAATGGCTTCAATATGTGTAAATGAGAGAGACACATCTTCATTACTGGAGAGGCTGAAGTAGCTGCTGGTGAGGGCTGTAAGAAAATGCAAGCGAGGCACATTCACAGCAGTTTGCCAGGAATACATGATAATCTGCCAGCTGCAGTTTGGCTGGATCTTCCTTTCTGCTTTTGTTTTGGACTTCAGTCCAAGAAGCATAACAAATAAAGAGAGGAGGACAACATCCCATCTCTAGACAAATCTCTAACAGTACAAGACTTTTTTTTCTTCCTTTAATGAATATTCACTCCATGCTTTATCCTTTCATTGTTTTTCTATGCCTCTTGGAAGATTATTGTACAAGGATAGAATGAAGTTTGGTTTGTTTTTTTCATTTCTGCATATCTGATTGTCAGCTCCTTCAACATTAACAGCCACTGCTCCTAGGTTGTTTGGTTTTTTTCTTTTTATTATTCTCCCTTTTGGGGGCTTTTCAGCCACCTCCCTTGCCTCAGTCCACTCTCTTTACACCCCACCCCCATCCAGTGACTTCTCTTCCACAGCCCTTGATTAGCGTCCCATCAGCCTTTATTCCCCTTTTTCTTGGTGACATCTGTAATCCTGGCTCCCATTTCACACTGTCCTGCTTCATGAGCACATCTTCTGTAACAGCATTAAATCAGTCTGGTCATCATTGATGGTTAGTTCAACATAATGCATCAGAACTCTCCTTAGACCTTTATTTGGACACCTAGCCCTCTTTGGAAAATGTTTTTCTTTCTTTTCTGCTTAAAATCCTGCTATATTGTGAAGAGGTAGTACTGCTCTCCCAAACAGCTGGGTTTGGCTGCACATCTTCACTAGAACAAATTTTCTATCCTTCTTCTCTCCATACTTCTCTCTTCTATGATTCTATGAAAAATGCAGTCCACCAACAAGACACACTTTGCTCTATTTCTTTTCAGACTCCCTTCTCATCTGACTCCAAAACCATCAGGACCAGCCAAACACTCAGATATTTCCTCCTCTCTCAGAAGCTTTCTGTACCATCATTTTTCCCTCCTTTGCCATTTTCTTTCCCCCTATTCATTAGGAGTGACAATAAAACCAAATGGAATCTCACAGCTTAGTTGAGTTTTTACAGTCAAATGTTTGCAGAAGACCAGATGAGACTCTTTCTGCAATCTGGTTCCCCCTTCAAATTCAGGATTGTCTCTCCTATGGCACTGAGCCGATCTGCAGATGCTGCATTTTATTCCATATCTTCTTTGTGACTTTGGCACTCAGATCCCATGTTTTGCCAGTTTTGTGCCCCTTATTCATGCAGATCTATGGGATCTAATAATGGTATTTCTTCCATGTGCCTGAACAATACTTGCTTCCCTATCCATCAATTTAAAAAAAAAATCCCATGCTAAACACCTCTCTTGAAATTCTCAAAGGTTTCATTTGGGGGTTTTAGGGTTTTTTCTTTTTTTTTCTTTTTCTTTTTTCTCTTTCTTCTGGCCAAGCTTCTGCTTCCTGTTAATATTTTGCATGTCTCTGAAGATGCAAAATATTCAGTCATTGTTTCAAGGTTCACTAAGACACTATTTAAAATAAAAAGCAATAAAAATACTCAGAGATTTAAAAAAACAGAAAAATACTAGCATAACCAGTCATAAGCACTGCATCCATGATTTAAACATTAAGCAGAAAAATACATTGAAAAATCAGAGGGCATAAACACACTTTTCTTTTCCCTTCCCCGATATTTTTAGTCCATTTGACTTCTTCCAGAAAATGTTGTTCTCACCCTTTCCTCTTTTTATATCAGAAAGAACAGAATATGTAGGCTGGACTGTAGCCCCACAGCCCATGCTCTGCACTGCACTGCACTGTGGTCAGAGAAAGATTGGTAGGAATGATAGACTGATTGGATGGAATGATAGACTGATTGGATAGAATGATAGAAAGAGCAGTGATTTATGAGACACAGAGTCTCCTTCAAAACAGGACCTAATCATGTATTCAGTTTCTCCTCAAGAGAAGACAATTTGGTCAATGTTGACCCACTCAAGATGCTTAATTCCCTGAGGCTCTGGTTGAGGAAGGTGCATACAAGGACAAGTTAGAGCAATCCAGACACCCTATGCACAAGTATATGGGGCTGTAATTATCTTCTTGCCACAGCCCTTACCTTGTGATGTCTGTGAAAACCACACCATTTTTCAAGCATATCCTGACATGCTGAATAGACCAACACAACTTTCTTTTTAGAGAGGGATCCCTTGTTCTTCTCATCCACTGAGCAAAGGACCAAGTCAATACCAGGCACCTTTGGCAACTCCTGCTGAGACGGAGATCTTACTCCATACGCACACGTTGAGAGACAGTTGACTTTCTGGTATTACCAATAGACAATGAAACCTCAGAGTCTTTTCTATGGTTGTGCTGCAGGTCAAAAAGCAGCTCTGAAAACAAATCTTGGTTTCCTTCATTCTAAATTTGTGCTTTTCCCATTGTATGTCCTAAGGGAAAGAATTGACCTTCATGGGCCCAGTGATCATGTATGATGTGCAACTTGTATGTCACATGCTATATATGTGTTAGCATCCACTTACTGCGTTTTTTTTATATATATGTGTTTGTGTCCACACTCCGTATCTCTACACATGGTCATATACACCTTACATAAAACCGACAATGTTCAAAAATCCAGCACTCATTAAAAATGAGCAAACATCAGAAGTGAGGGTTTCTATGCAACCATAATTTGATACAAAATCACACAGAATAGTTGAAGTTTGAAGGTGGAAGGAACCTCAGGGGATCATCCAATCAACCTGGGAACAGCTAGAGGAAGTTACTCAGGGTCGTCTCCAGTTGGGGTTTGAATATCTCCAAGGATGGAGATTCAACATCATCTCTGGGCAAAGTGTTTCAGTATTTGGCCACCGTCACAGTAAAAAGTTTCATTCTTCTCTCCTTTCCTTTTTCAATGGGTTTTCTCCAATCCCCATCTAGTTGTTTCTAAATACTTGAATTCCATTGGTTTTACCAATTTATTGTAAACTGGGCTATTTAGTTGTTACAGTTCCTTTGCCAACTTTCCCAACCAGCATGTAGTTATTTCACCAGTATCACTAATGACAGCAGCAACATTGCCTGTCATATATGCAGACTGTGGAGCAGATTAATCTTGCTATCAAAACATTTTTCTTGTATCTATGAACTGTGTGAAAAAAAAATTAATTAAGTTATCTTAATTCACTAAAACTTAATTAAAAACTTGGGTGCTCATTGCCCAGAGCAAGTTAGCATGAAATTTAATTTGTGCTCATCTGCTTAAAACTGGCAGAGTGTAAGACAGTGCCTGAAACACCCCATTCTAAAGTCTACTGGTGCGTGCCACTGTTTGTATTATGGTTATTTTTTATATCCCAACAGCATCTGAAGGACCCAGTGTCCCCCTATAATAATATGCATGTTCAGCACTTACTACACGTTAAAATATCTAAGTGTTGATGTGCTCTGTGCTGAATGCCTGAAACTTTTTATACCTTCTCTGGCAATACCTCTGGGACACTCTTTTCTTCTGACTCCACAGAACTAACAGATGTTCAGGTGCGGATGTGTCTCTTATCTCAAAAAAGTTTCTCTGGCTTTGTCTCCTACCGCCTCAGCTGCACGGGTACATTCAAGGTGCTATTACTGAAGTTTTATTCCTGCTCTGTGACTCTGAATATGTCACCTCCTTCCCTCCCCCCACAAGAAAGCAGGCCTGAGAAGAACCTCTTCAGTCTCCACAGACCTCCTCCAGTAGGACACACACTTTGGCTAATCTTTGCTGGAACTATTTCAAAAGCTCCCTTTTGAAACAAATTAGTTTCTTTTTTTCATACAATCCACATCCATGGCCAGTTTATCCAGTTCTTTGCACATTTTACAATGCATATGTTAATTCCCGATCTTTCTTGCATCATTAGAAAAGTTGACACAGCATCAATTCAATCACTCCACTGAAACCTAGAAGCCAGAAATATACTGTATTTCTTTTATCAAGAAAGTAACCAGCTGGGTCTGGCATGCTCTAAGTGCTGGTAAAGCCACTTGGCAAACATATTTTTCAATGAAATCCTTTTCTAATTATTCTTTCCTTTGAATTTTAGAGTGTGATTAGTCAGGTAAAGAGTTATTTTTCCCTTAGCACTTTCATATACCATTCATCAAAACACCCAAGTACAAGCCCATTTAACATGTTGAAAAGTGCCAGAAATAAAATAAAACACAGTCAAGAGACCGATGCTTAGTGATGCTGAGAACACAAATGAATGAATGAAAAGATGAATAAATGAATGAGCAAATGACTACAGTAAGATGTTTAGGTGAAGTGGTGAGAGAAATGACATAACTTTAAACTCATTAATTCTCTTCCTAATCAGCTCCAGCTACACAGGGTGACCAACTACAGTTATTTCCCAGTTCTTAATAGATGATTAATTACATTTTAGCCTTCCTGTGAAGCTATTATACCTTTATAGATTCCCCTGGTATAACACAGTCATGCTCTTTAGCTGGCAAGTGCAGCCTGAAGCTAAAATTTCTAGTTATGTTAGGTCAGGTAGGTCTAAAACGTTATTCAAAAATAAGGTCAAAGAGTAAATAAAACACTGAATTGTAGAAGACAACATAACACTTCATTCTTTCAATTCCTATAGTTCTATTCCAGCAGTTCCATGGCTTGACAAATGATCTGAATAGGTGTGTCAAATGAAGACTTACACATCACCCTTTTAACTTTCATTATTTGAAATTGCTCTTTTTATGAAACTTTCCAGACCTGGTGGGGCAAAGAACCCCATCAAGCATTACTGAGGCCAGCTGGGAGGTGCTGCAGTTAGTCATTCACAAAATGTATTAAGAACAAAAACATGACAGCTCTAATTATTATAAATGGATCATTAAATCCCTTTCAATTGCAATGTGAAATACAATCTCTGAATAGCAAGCACCTCCTGGAAAAAGTCTCTTCTCTGAAGTCAAAAAAAAAGATCGGCTCTGATCTGAATGTGATAGAAGGTGAAATGCATTTTCCTAATGAATGCTAGTGTTATTAAGACATTAATAGCTACTAATGCGGGGAGGACGGGGATGAGAGAAGTAATATTTATAGAAAAGGTAATCTGCAAAAAAGGAAGACAGCCTTGAATGGTCATATTTCAGACCTAGATTTTACAGCATTAAAGCTCTTGTGGGGAAGGATGAATAAGGTGACCTTAGAGAAATTTCCAGTAACTTTCTGAAAGTCATCACTTGGAGAGGAGAAGGACTGCTCCTATACATTGCCAAGGGAGCTGGTGGAAGTTCCTTTCATGGGTACACCTGAGAAGACGTGACATTGTGCGTACACATCAGCCCTTTCACAACAACAAAGGAAAAACAGCGTGAAAAGAAAACAGCCCAAAGGAAAGAATTGAAGATACAGCAAGCAGTAATAACTCCCAAAATGCCATAATAGACCTTTTATTTCAGCTATTCTGTTCCAAACTTCAAGCACTAGGCCAAGACATATTGCACAGGGGGAAGATAGAGAATGTGTACTAGGGGTGAACACAGGCCAGAGCTCCTGTTTTAGTGTGCAACTTACACAACATACCCAGGACAACACTTAATGTGGAGTAAGGAATCAGTTATACGTTGGTTCACATGAGTTATTAATACACAACACCATTAATTAGATTTTCCTGTAACAGGGAATGTTTCAGGCCAAAATCTAGACTTCCTAGTCTGTAATAGCAAGATAAAAAAAAATTATCAAAGTGTAGACATCTGCAAAAGGTAAAAACCAAAAGCTTGTATCCAAACAATTTTGACTGCAGGAAGTGGTAGCAACATGACATTTTCATTTACAAAAGAAATCCACATTAAATAACTTTCTTGGGTTTAGATGGGCCTGTAAATATGAGAGCTTATTCTTCCTCCATGCATGTCTCTCTTCTGGACTGTTTATTCCCTTAGTAGGGCTGGAACAGAAACAGAAGAGCTATAGATAATTAATTTAGAGTGAGAGACATGGTGAAATGTTCCCTACACCTCTAAGTGGAGGTCTGACGCAGCTATAACTACCAATTCCTAGTTCTGTTTATATGTGTGCCCTTGTATTTATTGAATGCCTATGCCTATGGTGAGCAGTGATCAAAGAAAGGAGTTTTGCAGCATACACATTTGATATTGGATAAAGAATAACATGTGACACGTGCAGCCCCCGTGCCCAGTTCTGCTGTTCTGAGATGAGCCAAAATCCTTCACTACTGGCCCTGTGATGACCTCCGTCAGCATCAGAAGCAGCACAAGGTGAATTAGGGGACTTGACACCAAAAAACAGTGGTTGAATCATTCATTGCTTATCTTCTCTCCCATCAGAGGTGATTATAAGTAACAAATCCACAAGCAAGTCCAAGTCCATTCACAAATGCCTTTTAAAAAGGCAAAGGCAGAAATTCAACTAATGATTTGTACACTAACAAATAGAGAAGTTCATGAGAACTCCCATCCAGCCAGTCTGCTGGCACTACAGAAACATAATGTACAGTTAAACATCTATGTTTAAACAATTTTTTGTGACCTTGGAATAAAAGCAATGTCTTAGGTCAGCAAGTCCATCTCTCTTATATTCAGAGCTACAATATACCACTCTCGTTAAACAAATCTGATTGATTCTTCCCCATTTCTCATTCTGAAAAGCTTTAATTCCTCTGAAAGAAACTTTCTGCCAGGTTCTAGCCAAAATGCATTTCTGGTCACTTTATAGCTGTTTGCTCTCTTGCCAACACTGTTGTCAATAAATACACCAGGAGAATAAACACCTGAGTGGTAAAAGAACTATTTAAGATAAAAGACAACCTCAACTCCAGCCAGACTGTTTTTTTACTTGTCTGAGCAAACCAAGCTCTTTCAAATCCTCCAGTTAAGAAAGGCTCTTCACTCCCACCAACACTGAAGTAACTTCTCTCTGTAAGTTCCAGCTGGATTTCTTTTGCATTAACCATAAAGATAACATACTTTTGGTGCTCTCTAATTCCCTGTATTCACTAGACTGGCTCAGCAGATATACCTTGAGACACATGTACCCTTTAATACCTTTTCCATGGTTTTACCGCCTTGGTATTTCATTGTTAACCTGCAGAAAACCATGTTTTTATCCTCCTCAGTCATTTCCAGCTGATGAGCTCTACCACTTTGTCTGACTTCCTGTCTTCATTCCCACATGACCTGTGCATTCTTCTGATTGTATTTGATTTTATTTCCTATATTGCAATCTTCTAAGTCATCCAACACCTGCCTCACTCATGATAGATCCAACTCCCTTTGTATGGAGGATGCGTCACTACTGTTGTAAGTTAATGTTTTTCTCAAACCCCCAATTTTATGCTAATTTATTAAAGAAAATATTAAACATGACTAGTCTCAAAGCGTATCTTTGAGGAACTCTGTTAGCAACACCCACTGGTGCTGTTATTTCATTGTCATTGTAACCAGTTACTTCTCTGCAAGTTCTCTAAGTACTGCATCCACCTCTGTTTCTCCAGTTGTAGTGCTAATTTATTTTGAAGAACTGTAGAAAATATGCACATTGTTGATATCTAGTTCTTTCCCATAAGTCAGCTACTGGGTAACTTAACACAATCCCAACCATAAGTCCAGCTTGCCCTCTACCCCATTTATTACTCTTTAGTCACCCTTTCCTTTCAAATTCATTTAGAACTTGATATTCTATGAGATTAGATCATGCTGCTCTTATTTTCTTCTAATTTTTGCTCTTCAGATACTTAATTCAAGAAGAAACATATTTTGTGAAGAAATAGGACAACTCTGAGTCTGAAACATGAAGTCTGCACTTCTTGTTATAAGAGAGCTTATAAATAACGTAGGGAATTCAGTTATTCAAATGACTAACAGGGAAAGTACACAAAATTGTAAGGATTTGAAAAAACAGTGGGGTTTTTTTTGACATTTTCTGACTGGTTTCTTAAGAAAACAAGGCTAAAGCCATCACGCTGTGTGGGTGACTATGAGTATAAATCTGCGTGCGTCTCAACTGCCTGCCTTTCTTAAAAAGCCTTTGGATGAGAGAGACCCTACCAGTCACTCAAGCCTGGCCTCACTCTTACTGAAAGTTAGAGAATCCAATCCCCCTTATGGATCCACAGGAAACTAGGCTTTCTTGTTCATCCGCTCATGAATAAGAGAAGTGATGACGTTACAGCGCCATCACATTGCTGGGAGTGAGGTCACACTGAAAGACGCAGTGAAACATGCCATTTAAGTGGAGAACGCTGTTCTTCAGCTAAATCTAAATTTACTCTTCAGTGTCTTTGAGCTATATGTTCATACCTCAGTGCTGGGAAGGACATCAGAAAAAGTCAGGCTGGAAATTACTTTCCAGTGAATAATTTAACAAATTTAGATACTTCCTTTTTGTGAATTGTGCCTTGTGATTACAGAAGAACACAATTTCCTTTAACTCATTATGTTAAAAATTCTGCTGAATATTTTCTGCAAATAGTTTCTGATGTGAAAAATGAGGACATTCTTTCAACAGTCCAGTAATCACAGAAACCACAATTATCTCATGATCACCAGGTAACATTCCTCCCCTCTTTGTTGTATCCTTCACTTGTTTTATTCCAAGTCTGCAAAAAGCAGAGATTTTCTCTTGTTTTATCTTCATGCACGGTTTAACACAATGGAGCTAAGCTCTCCACATCTCACTGTAATATGAATAATAATTCAGGCTATGATCTCTGTTGTCAACACACATCAATCTCAGCTATTATACAGCTCCTCTAAGAGAGGCAGCAAAGCACCTCACGATATCCTAATAATACTTCCATTAGACACAGGAATTCTAAAATCCCCACTTATTGCTGTGGAAGAAAGGGCCATGCATAGAGTGATTACTTTGGGCATCTGTTGAAATGCTTAACAAGACCAACATGCTTCCAACCATCTATCTTAGGTAATAACCAAATCAGTGCAGGTCAATAAAGAAGACTAACCACCGTGGAAGGACAGTTCAGGGTCGCCTGTGGAACTCACATCTCTCCAGTGATGCTTTCAGGATGTTGCACACTGTCAGCAGGGCTTTGTAACATTCACAGAACATTAAAACAGAACCAGAACAAAGGTGGAAATCGAGTAGGAAGCTTCATTTTCCTTCACGCTTTGCTGTACATTTCACTGCATCCAGCAGGCATTCTGGACCAGGGATAGTGCTTGCAGCTGATCATTGTAGGTACCTTCCAATTGAAACAGTTTATTCTCTTCTACTCTAATCTGTGAAGGCTCACAAATTAAGAGAGGGGAGGAAATGTGTTTCTGGAAGCAAACTCTAAGTTGTTGGTAAGAATTATAGAACAGGACTCCACAGGAACATCCTCTGAACCCTTCCCAGTACCGACTCCAGATCTGACTGGAGGCCCAATGCCTGGCTGAAAGAAGCTGTGGGAAGAAAGGTAGAGATTTATTAGGATCTGTAGGAAGTCCCAGAATGGATGGAGCAATCCCAATACCAAAACAGAATCAACCTTCAGGCACCACAGGGAGGTCCTCATCTGGAGATGGGACAAAGCAACAGGCACAGAAAAGATGCAGCCAGAGATCATGAACCTTCACTTTGAAGAGCAATTGAAGACACAAAACCTCCCTTTCCTTAACAAGATATAGCATAGAAATTAATAAAATTTACGTCATAAGCAATCAAGATCAGACAATAAATATAGAACTGTTTAAGAAGCAGGCAGAAAAACTGACATTCAGGCCTGGGCTAAATATGTGTTTGGTTCTTGGCAAATGCTAGAAATTTAACAAACAACTTAGGAGAACTACAGTGCCTCTTTTAAATGCCAACATTGAGTTGAAAGAAACTTGGGGGAGAAATGTCATCCATGTAGCAACGTGGTAATGTGCTTGTTCACTAAGTCTGCCAAAGCAAACACAAAAGGGGAATGATCACAGAGGAAGTGAATTCAGCGTTTTTTTCCCCAGTAAATGTGTTGAACTCAGGTCTCACAAGTAGTTAGTAGTATTAATCCTTCTGAAGCTCCAGAAGTGCCTCTGGAAAGATGTAAGAAGCTGCTAATGAAGCACTGTCCTTGGTCTTCCCTCTGCATAAGCACGGGGACTCGTACGTCCAAGGCCCGGCTGTTTTCTCCAGATATTCGGAAAACAGGTCCTGGCTCCAGCACTCATAAACAGTAGAGTGATAAGATGAAATTATTTCTTGCTAGCCTAATCTATAATTCTGTTTGCACCAGAAAGTACCAGATGAAGGCTCCCAAAAGTGAGATTTAGAGTTTTTGTAATTTGCTTTTTAACATGGACTAAAGCCCTCTTTCCTCTTTTCCTGCAGAAAAAGTCATTTTGCTAGTTGGTCCTGGCAGCTCCAGTCACAACCACCTACATGGCTCTGTTCTATCCCACATAATTTCATGAGCCATCAACAAAGTGCTGCTCATCAGCATAGTGACTGCTAATTGCAGACAGGCAGCCCAAACGTTCTGCCACCACGGTGTGGAGAAGAACAAGCAGAGGTTTTAGGACTGACTCAGAGTATTGGGGAGAGAGGTACTTCTATCTTCTGTGGAGGAGGATTATTGTTGCAATCAGTTCCAGCCCATAAGGACATCCTCCCCACACTTCATGCAAGCCAGTGGTCCTGCCAAAAGCTGCATACGCTGCCAATGGCTACATGAAAGACATCAGACACCCTAAAGATATGGTTGCTACTATGCGAGTCCAAAGACCACATCACAGCTATCTCTTCCCTGCTTGATGAAAAGCAAGTTTGGGAATCATTTTAGGCAACCTCAGCCCTCCTTCTTCCAAGTTTCCCATCCATTCTTCTGACCTTGGCTCAGTATGCAAACTCCCCTCAAGCTCTCCTCAAACGCTGGGGACCCACCCAAGGACAGGCAGATTGCAGGAGTATAAAACCCAGCTAGAATTGATCTACAGATTTTTTTTCTGTGTGAACAAGAGCTTGGTAAGAGAAAATACAAAAGCCCTACCTCCAGCTAATGCTGTACCAGAGGCAAACACTACATGAGAAGTCTTCATCCTTTTGCATGTAATAAATATTCAAGCCACAGGTCTTTAAGGCAGTGGGTTAAGGTGCTTAACATTTGAGTACACATCATTGAAAAAGCAGGTTGGTACTTTAGTGTTAACTCATCTCTATTTTTAGTCTTAACACAGCTATAACATCCCCAGAAGCCTGACCACCCTGCTGTGATTAAATATCATACTTGTACAGTGAACTGCTGCCTAGATTTTAGAGCAGGTACATTTATTTTAAAACTCTGGTCACCATAGTAAACCCTTATTTTCAGTCCAGGCTATTAAAAGAGAAGAGCCATTCTCCTTTTTCATATTTAACCATGCAAAGGAATTGTTAATGGTGATTTACATTTTTATTGGAATTAGTAGAAGGACTTATATAAAGTTAATTGGGAGTTTTCATGCCTGTCACATCATTGAAAGTTGCTGGGACAATGAGGAAAAGTAATATTGAAGTGCTAAAGTATTGTGAGAGGGCGAAGAAGAGTCTTTTAAAGATTTAAGATCTGAAATAGCCAGAAACAACAGACAGGTGATGAGCACTGGAAGGGGAATGGGGGATTGGAAAAGTATGCTCATGGCACTACCTGAAGCATTTTTATTTCTGAATATCTATATAAATGTTTTAAGTATTAAAGTACTCATTTATTATTTGTATTAAAGTAATTCATAGAAAATTCTGTATAGGACAGAGGATCTTTGCAAATATACATCAGGAGATGGGCTGGTCAGAAAGAACATAGTCCAAGTAGGCAGGACAACATTTTGACAGAAAGAAGTATTGTTAGATATAGAACTGGGGGAAATGAAGCAGAGAAAGACTGGGTGGAGCAGACCTCCAGGCTAATGCTCTTCAGTGGAGGTGTTAAGATGCAGGTCACTTAACGTCAGCAAGGTACCTCAAGCTCCCATTTCAGGTAATGGAGATGTAGATAAAGCATTCAGTGGGAACTAGGTGCGACTGAGCATTGTAGCGTGGCCAGGATTGCTCTCTAATTTGCATTGACCAGATCTCACCCTATTCTGTTGCCTAGGCACAGTAATCCAATTTAGATGCTCTTAGGTATCCTTTCTGTTCTTCACCTTCCTATCAAGATGCTAAACAATCTCCTCCAACCCTCTGTTATGTCTGACAGCTACATACAGATGTCTGAGATGTACCGCAAATATGTCTCAGTACTAGGTAACTGTGGTTAGACAGCTCAGTTCCACTCCTCCTGTGACTGTCATGGAGGTTTCCACAGATATGTTACCCATGTAGAGATGTCTTAATTTGGAAATAAATTCTATCACTAGGGTTTCATTTGCGATTTTATATTTTGAAACTTGGTGTTGATCACATTAAATATCATGATGTACAGATCATCTCCAGATTCACATGGCCCACCATGTTCTGGCTGTTCCCTGACCACCACTAGGCAATCAGAAGCCTCCTATCAATCCTGCACCATTTCAGCCAACCATGCAGAGATCTTACACACTGTTGGTTGCTTCAAGCAACCAAAGGAATTATGCTGTGACTGAGTTATTTTGGGAATAATGTTCAGCTGCCCAAACACAGCCTCTGGAGTCACTCTAGGTGCTGTGGGTTATCCTGCTGCTGCTCCAGAATCGTGCGGTTCCTCTGCCAGTCACACTTGACACAACACATGTTTCCTGCCTGTAGTAACACTCAGTCCATGCTCTTACCCCACACTCATTTAAAACAATGAACTGGTCCAGCCCAAATGGCTGGATCTCCTTAGCTTCTGCGCTGAGTCTGGCCCCATCCACTCCCCAGCCTGGCAGAAATCCTACAAAATGGCAGGCTGTGAGAAAAAGCCTGTGTGTGGCTGGGAAATTCATGGCTATCACATCAGAGACTGTCTATGTAGTAAGCTGGGACTCGTGTACTTTCTGCTACCAATGGACTAAACATCGAGCACACACAGCTGGTGTGTATTATTGCAGCTTGTTACAGCCAAAAGCTTTTCCTTTTCTCTTCCATCTAGTCCTCTTGTTTGTGTCAGCCACCTTTTATGTTTCATCCACCGAGAAAAAGGCATCTCAGAGTAGGCACAACCATTTACTTTGTATTTGTACAATTGTCATGACTGCAGATGAGATGCCTGAACACTCTCTTTATATAGGAGTTATTACTGGTGGTTCCTCCAAGCACTGTCCAACCACAAGTATCTATATATACATTGATGGACACTGAGCAAAGTTTTAGGACTGGAAAAAGGACTTTAAACACCAGTTCTCCTTTTTTGTAGCTGCTCTGCCTACTCTGCCTTCCTTTGCTCTGAAACATTTCAAATGCAGGGCAGCGCTAGTGCTGGAGGAAGGGTGACGTGTGAAGGGAACCCTCTCCTTTCCTCACACTATTGCAGATGTTCAGGTCAAGTGTATAACCCAGTAATGTTAGGGGGAATTGCGAGGCCAAAAACAGTCCAAAAAGTAATAAAATCCTCCGACTTTTCAGTTGCAAGATAGCAATCACAGTAAAATACTGGCCCAGTAATATTTGCTTGGCAGACGCTTTTCCCCTAGTGTGTCTGCATTACAAGCAAATGGTTGGTAATGATTTGTGTGCATGCAACACTTCTAAGTAATTAAAACAAACCTCTTTCTGCTGCAGAATGCAAATGTGCCAACAAACTAACCCAACCAGGCCAACTTTGTCTAGGCCCAGTAAATTCGCTGCAGTGAATATTCCCTTGGAATGGCCAGTTGCAAGGCAACAGCTCTAGGAAGTCAGCTGGACATCCACTTCTTTAAAGATAAGTAACTCTCCTGATGACATAGCACTGTGCTTGAAATATGCAGCATACTATCAAATTTTATACAAATTTTATACATCAATTCTT
>KZ507395.1:34332-53741 GCA_002844005.1 Limosa lapponica baueri
TCGTTCCTTCAGGAGGCAGTATTTCTGAGCTACACGCTGGTGATTTTCTTGCCTTTTTAGTACCCAGAGCATTGTCATGCTTGCACACTGTGCAAATTTCTCGGAATAAGTGACAATCACAGGCAGTGTGTTATGATACTGTGGGAATTATTAAAAGTCCTATGCTACAACCCCCAAAGGCAATCAATAAATCAATACTACAGAGCCACTGCAGTAATTTGCCTGGGTAGTCCCCAGTTGGATGTTGCCTGCCAGGAGCATGGGGAAGATGGGCAAAGAGTACATTCCAGCATGAGGACAGTCAGGGGGGTCCGTGGTGGTTTCAGTTAGCGATCTCCATCGTCAGAAGTTTAGGAGATGACATGCGGGAACAGACTGATGGTCACAGCTCAGGATACTGTTTGAGAGGTATTTTTTTTATCTCCTATCGTGATCTTACCAATGTTGGGATACTGTTCCCTCAAAGCACAGATGTAGTAATAATGAACAAAATGAATGCTGGTACACAAATGGCTTATAGTTAGCAGCATTGGGATTGATGACCTCTGTTGTTTTATTCTATTCTCTGTGATTGCATAGCCTTTTCTTATTTCCTCTTGGCACTGCAATCCATCCTTGCATCATACTAAGCTGTTTGCTCAATTTCTCGCATCATTGTGTTCCACAAGTTAAATTTTCATTACAGAAAGGGAAAGAATTTTCTTTTGAATATTATAAAGCTACTGTTTAATCACAGAAAGCAATTATACAGCTCCTTTCTTCTGTTATTAGAAGGTACAAATGGCCTCACCAATTCAGTCTCCCTGCTATCATTTTTTTCAGAAATGTTTTCTCTGTATGATTCCACTATATCTCCTCTAGATATATCTCTATTACATCTTCAACATCTTTCCATTTGAAATAGTCCTGGACTTTTTGCTCCCTTCTGATGCAATTACCTCACTTGTTCATAACGTTAATCAATTCCTTTCATTGCTCTTTTTTTGGACGGTTGTATTTTTTACATCCCCTTCTTTTTACATAATACAATGAAAAGTGAAGTCAGTATTCAAGGTGAATTTGGAATATCAGCATACATAAAAGAGTATTTTATCTTTTCCTATTTATTCTCCATCTCATTCTTAATGCAGCCTAACATCTAATTAACTTTTCTGACCACCACTGCACAATAAGTACACTTCTTAATTGTGCTGTCCATAATGACCTGCTGTTTTTCTCAAAAGGTTAAAAGTAATTGAAAGCCCAGAAGAAACTGCATAAAGTTGAGAGGATAAAGGATCTGCATACAAGATGTGGCCACATATTAGAATCCAACATATTCTTGCACTGCACTTAGACTTCTTTCATAATAAATGCTGTTTTTCTAGGTTATTCTAGAGTTTTCCACAATTTTTTGCTGATCTTCACTAACCTACACAGCTTTCCATTTACTTTTTGTCACATCACCTCATCTACGTCTGCCAAAAAAATATTACTGCTGACCATTTTGATAACATAATTTTGCCACTTACAAATCCTACTCTTTGCCTGAAGTATCAGGGACATTTTGTGTGCAGGGCAATAATTCACCTGTATATTTATTAACTTTTCTGAAAAGACATTAATACAAACTTCACAGGAAGATTCTTTGATTAGCTAACTAAAAGGTATATTTAGATATTTTACCTTAGACAACTCTAACAAAATTATCTAATTGTCCTTCTGGTTGCAACCAGTCATTCTCACAGCAGACTTCAATGATGACTAGATCAAATAGCAAAGTTAAAATCAAATAGCTGCTCACTAATGCATATATTCTGGAAGTGCTGAGTTCAGAACTATAAAGGCAGATTATCACTGGTGGGTATTAAAATGGCACCTTGTTGCTCACACAGCACTCGTCAATCCAGAAAGCTTTGAAAAATGTAGCAGAATGCCTGGAATTCATTCAGAAACTCACTTTATCTCTGTTACAAAGTTTAACTGTTCAGTTAAGAATTAGACTCCTTCTGTGTGCTTGAAATTAACAGTAATGAACTTTCATCTAGTAATCGTATGCTGACAATGAACCCAAAAGGTATGCATGAAGTCACCTCTTTCCTTCTAGTACCTAGTCTGAAATTTCTATGAAGCTCTAAGTTAGAGGAGAAATCTGGTCCAGCTGGATTTCAGATTTGTAGAGCCACAGTGTACAATCAGTGTGCTTGACAGATGAGAGCCAAAACTTGCTTGTGAAAACAGCCCATATTTTGAAAAATATTCTGCTGAAGGGTCCCTTTTTCTCGTGTATGGAATTATGGAAGGTACTTTTGATTCTACAGGCTGAAAGAAATCAGAAAAATATCAGAGAAACCATGTTTTATTCCTTCTTTCAGGAGGAATGAAAGAGAAAAACAGAGGAGGTATGGGCAGTGAGCAGCAATGCCACCAATGAAAGCAAAGAAATAATTTGCAAAGAAAGCAATCAGAAAAATCAGTGCCTTACAGTCTCTCTCCAATAAAAATGGCATTTTAACTATCATAATATAAAGGATGATATAAAAATGATGATGTTATTAAAAAGCTTGGAGAAGCTCAGCAGTCCCTATGCCTGTCTGGTGGAGACCATATCAGGGTTTTTTCTAGAACAGCAAGAACAGACTGATGAAGCCATGTGGGATGTCATCACCAAAGGCAAATAATCAAAGCTGGATCTCTTCAGAGATACTGGCAAAGAGGTTATCAAGTCATGAGAAGAAGAAGTGGCAGAAAATAGAAACGCAAGTTTATCTTAATAAACACCTAAAATTGCTATTAAATCAGGCAAATTAGAATATACCTATGCTTATGCCTGTACTTAAATCTGGGCAGTGAGAGTGGCAGACGTTAAAAAGATGTACAAAAGCGATGTCAATCACAAAAAGGGTTATAAATTATTTTAGTTGGAGACCTTCAGGGCCAATAAAAAACAGACATGAAAATATTCTAGTCATTTCTTATAAGCAAATGAAAAGATGTGTCAAGCATTATATATCAAAAAGGTTTCCCAATGGTACAATAGGCAACTTTGATATAGCTGACAAGATGGAGGAACTTGATATTATAGATGTAGAAATGATCATTGGGGAACTCAAAACAGATGCTATAAAGATTCATAAGACAGCGGTCGAGGAAACATTAAATGCAGATCTCTTCAGAAACAATGATGAAGAAAATTTGCTTTAATGAGTCAACTGAGCAGGGGAGAAGGACCAGAAAAAAATGAACCTGTGTTGATTTATGAAATAGGACTGTTAAAACTGTATCGGATCATGATGCTGCCAGCCACAAAGAAACTGCTTTCTGTTGGCGATGTGTGCTCACAGCCAAGAAAGCCAACCACATCCTGGGCTGCATCAAAAGAGGTGTGGACAGCAGGTTGAGGGAGGTGATTCTGCCCCTCTACTCCACTCATGTGAGACCCCACCTGGAGCACTGTGTCCAGCTCTGGAGTCCTCACCACAGGAAGGACATCGACCTGTTGGAATGGGTCCAGAAGAGGGCCACGAAGATGGTCAGGGGGCTGGAGCACCTCTGCTCTGAGGACAGGCTGAGAGAGTTGGGGTTGTTCAACCTGGAGAAGAGAAGGCTCCGGGGAGACCTTAGAGCTCCTTCCAGTCCCTAAAGGGGCTACAGGATTGATGAGAAGGGACTCTTATCAGGGAGTGGAGCGATAGGATGAGGGGGGACGGTTTTAAATTGAAAGAGGGGAGATTTAGGCTAGATCTCAGGAAGAAATTCTTTCCTGTGAGGGTGGTGAGGCACTGGAACCGGTTGTCCATGGAAGTTGTGGCTGCCCCATCCCTGGACGTGTTCAAGGCCAGGGATGGGGCTTCGAGCAACCAGGTCTAGTGGGAGGTGTGCCATGGAAGGGGAGTTGGGACTCGATGATCATTAAGGTCCCTTTGCAAGTGAGGAAGTGAACTTCCCTGGGATGTACAGGGCTTCTTCTACAAAATAGTCCTTTGGAAGTGTCTTTTTTTTTTTTTTTTTGGCCATGAGATTACAAAATACAGTTTTCTGAGAGAATTGCAAGACAAAGGGAAAAGAGAGGAGCCTAGAAGGACTCCCTGCAACACAAAAAGCCAAGTGGAAATTTTTCCAAAGGAGCAACCTGAACAAATTACTGGGGTTGGCCCAGCTCATTCAGAAATACAAGTGTTTAGACTGGCTTTCTCAAAACAGATAAAGTAATTATGGAATAAAAATACTAAAATGCAGGTTTCAAATTGAAAATTAGAAACTGCCAGGGTTACAGGTGTTCTCAAAATACTCCCCGTGCAGGACCAATGGACAAAATAGGCTATAATCAATTTTTAAGTATGATTTCATATACCATAATCACAAAGGGAAAAATTAAACATATTTTGAAACTCTAAGACCAGTACCTCATAATTTTTGAGTACTTTATTTTCTGTGAATGCAGTGTCTTAGTACATAATTTCCCTATTTAAAAGAAAAAAGAAAAGAAAAAAAAAAGAAAAAAAAAAAGAAAAAAAAAAAGAAAAAAAGAAATTAAAGGAATGGGCAATTGACCTGAAGCATATAATAAATGCTTTACTTGCATTTCACTATCAGGATTTGAAACCTTAAATTTCTGCAATAAACTCTGCCTTTTAACCAAAGTTACTAATTCCGTGATCTAGCAGCATAAAGGCTTTTCTCTATGTAGAGCGGGATGAATATTTATGTTTCATATTGACAGCAGTGGTGTGTAGTAACTGTTTAAGTTGAGATCCCAAAGAAGGCAAAATTAGGATTGCGGATCCTCATGTTTAATATATGCTAATGGTTAAAGGAAGCCCAAACTGCTATCCTCTGTTCCCCTGAAGCCAGTACAATTTTTTGATATATGCCAATTCCCAGTAGAGTACAGATTAATGTTGCAGGTGCAGTGTGGTCCTTGGCTTGGAATGGTAATGTTATGTTATTATTTTGGCAGACCATCAAATTTTCTCAGGAATTGCCAGTGAAAAACAAGTTAAGTGGTTTATAAACTATTAAAATTCAGTTGAGTTGAAGACAGAATTTAATGTGAAACAGAATTGCAATGTTAGGAATTCTGAAAAAGTAAAAGTTTCATTAATTTCTTATTACAGAAGTTATCAGCAACCTCCTAAATCAATGTAACTTTTGTATAGTAGAGTAAACTTACATGTTTATTCTCTGCCTTCTGGCAACCTCTGTTTCAGGCTCTGCTTTTTCTGGGGGAAAGGGCTCACATAGTCAATACAGAGAATTACTGAAGAAATGTGGTTAATAGAAGTCACTACACTACTCATTCAACTATAAATAATTGCTCACGGAGGAATATATGTAACAATTAAGTACAGAATATAAAGGCCAAAATTTTTATGCTTTTGAACTCAATGCACAATGATGCCCTGCCAGACCACACTGGTATTTGTAGGAGGCAGCTCTGGAACCAGTTAGCTGGAACAACCAGGGTCTTTACTCCAAACACAAGCAGTAGCGATCACTTCAATGAAGATACAGATAGCAGGGAGCCAGCAGAAAAGAGGCAGTAACACTGCCCCACTAAGTCTAGTTACGTGGCCTTAAGAAAAATGCCAGAAGGAAAACTTCAGTATTAGAGGAAAACATAGAAGACTTGAACAACTAAATCACCTCTTGTTCTTTACATCCTCTTGTTTTCTGGAAAACAGTTGCATGCAGTCATCGGTGCAAGCTTGTTTACAAAGTAACACCTGATTTTTTCATCTGTTCCCTCTCTTTTAGGGGGAAGCTTTATAAAACCAGAAAGTCACAATTGATTTTGCTTGAGATCTAGCTGGTTTGATGTTAAGTAAGGGATTGGGTGGTATGATGAACATATTGTGGCTTATTGGAATAGCTGCACCTTGAAGTCTTTTATGAAAGTAGCAAAGCCTACTTTTCAGGAAATGGCATTGAAGATGCTTGCACCATAACAGGGAAGATACGGCCTTTGGAAGATTTAATATACGAAAGCTTTAATTCGATATCATGGGATGGCTTGTTGAAAGTGCAGGGTTTGTTAATACTACATTCAGTGTCCTTTTTTGTTTGTTACTGCCTCACAGTTTACACTGTATTGAAAGGGGAAAATTAGGCAGGGAGAGTTCGTTCCTATAGACCTAAGCACAGTCTTACGACACATTTATTATGGCAGCAGAATTCATTTGCTTAAAAACAACTGTAGCACATACTTCTCTTTGCTCTAGCCAATGCTTTGACTTTACAAAAATGTTAGTAAAAAGGCCTTATGGCAGTATCAGAGAAAAAAATACAAGTGATCAAGCCTTTGCAAACTGAATCCCAATATGCTGCAGTTAGTTTCACTCTACAAAAACATACAGAGTGCTTCCAGCCTCTCCGTGTTGTTTTTTCCCCAGATCTGCCAAAATTCTTCATGTTTCCATTCCCTTGCATTCAGTTGACTTAGCTTTGGTTCATATTTTGCAGTTTTTAGTATTAATCAGCAGTGGTTAACAGTCAAGTAAATGCATTGGTTTCATTTCTGCATGAGAAGTCTATTAAGCCATAAGGCACTTAAGCAAATATCTAACATAAAACATACAAATAGTCTCATTGCTGCATTTTATCCCCATAGTTGAATTCGCCAGGGCTGCTCACATGCAAGTACATGCATGGCTGAATCAGATGTTATGAAAAAAACTTCTCTTTGTCTTCTTTCTCTTTGGAAAAGCATGAACCTTATATACTTTTAAAAGAATTAGGTAAAGAGGTTCCCTGACTTCAGCCATGCATTCTTCTAACTCATAGTTTCATGAAAGTTGGAAACCAGACTTTTAGTTCACCTATTCTGACCTAGTCACGTGCACGAGTTTTATTAAGGGCCCCATGACATGATGCCATTTTTCATTCCAGAAGTAGGAAACTGCATGACAGAGTACAGTGTTGGCACAGTGGGACCTTGTGCAAGCAGGACATTGATGAACACCTTCCTCCCCTCCGTCTGGCCACTGTACTTCACCCCTGTTCTCTGCCACTCCCCCGATCCCAGCCAGAGCCTCTCCTCAGAGGACACAGCTAATCAAGGTGCTGAGCTATAAATCACACCTGTTTTGTGAGGCTGGACACTTCTTCCAGCACAACTATTTCAATTTTTTTCCTTTGTTTTGTTTTCTGTTATCCTGCTGTGCTGACACTGGAGCAATTCACCACGTGCAGAAGTGAGTCTTGTCCACAGCTTGAGTGACCTCCTTAATTGCTCAGCACCACCAGCTTGGCAAATGGGTGTTTTCTCGACATACCATTAGCATAGTAACCCTTCTTGTCTTTATGAGTACTTCAGGATAACAAAATAACCATTTTTTTTTTTGAAGATGAGTTTGTAGACATTTATAGTGAACCATATCCTAGGCCAGGCTTAGGTGGCAGTCAAGAGATTTATTTTTCACCATGCCTTTGGGAGATGTAGAGCTTCTTCAAGGGAGAAAAAAGTAGGCAAAGGGCTTTGTCCCATCCACCCCGATGGGCCAGGACCGAAGTCTCTCTGTGGGTAGGGTGGTGGCCAGTTCAGGTTTCTGTCTTTTGGGAAGCAGGATAAGGAAGACACTGCCTTGTCTTCAAGGCAGTGGCATGATAAGCAGGAAACATTGAGTTATTTCTTCCCCGTGTCACTGATTAACTGCCTGACTGTGTTTGTTCCCTATGAGCCCCCCATTAGGCTCGGGGTGCACTCCTGCCCCGGCACGCAGCCCGCTGCAAGCTGTCTGTCCCTGCCCTGTTGTCCCAGGGAGCCACCAGCACTCCCAGCTCCCAGGGAGCCCCTGACCTCCTGACACGCTCTTCTTCACCTCGGGAAGGTATTCAATGCTTCTTTTCTCTTGTCCATTTAGATGGCAAACTTTCTAGGTTGGGGATTAAGCCTTGTTTTATTTTTATGTCTAAGTGTGTTAGGACTGAGATTAGGGCTGATTGCAAAAAATTAACCAGTTCACATAGGAATACATATACATTGGATACATCGTGCAATAAGCAGTCACCCAGCTCAACAGCCATGGTCTGGATTGACTGGGCAAGTGTTTTGATGCAGCTGCATTTAAAGTCTTTGCATTTTATTATGTTTGACAATTGCCTGTAGGTTACCTCCCTGCATTATATGTTAATATAACCTTTGCTATTCACTGTCTTTCCCTGACCGTAGTGCAGTTGAACGAGATGATAGCACAGTAACCTCCTTAAAGTTCAAACCCACTCAACTAAGACAGAATTTTTGGCTTGGTAGGTCCAGTAATATTTAAAAACAGCATGTAATGTCCTGGAGACTGGATACTCAGCTGTGCCAGAACCATACCCCAGTGTTAAGAGTATTCAGAGTTAAGATGAGGGTGGCTTTACACTAAATTTCCTTGGATGCAGAGATGCTGCTGCTCATTAGCAGGGCCAGCAAGAACTCCGAAGGTCCTCCTTGTGCTATTCTCCTCGACGGTAGCCAACAGGACAGGCCATGTGGCTCCTGCATCATCTGGAGCATTCCTTCCATGAAGATGTAACCAACACTACACCTGCACTGGGACATTTCACAAACAGCCACACTCAGTATTTCAGAAACTCCTTCCCATGGTAAAACTCAGTACCTTTGAAAGCAAGACAGACACAAGAAAGCACCATTCAGGCTTACTGCATCTGCATACTCCTCCCGACAGAGTATTTGCTCACCAATACTTTCCTTAATTCATAGAACTTCTTCTACTGGGGTCATGTTAGAAAACCTCCATTGGAGAACTATTTCCAGATGGACTACCTACCTAGAGATTCTGCAGTTTTCCTCACCACAGAGGCATAGCAACCTTTCCACAAAGTTAGGATACCTGTATTATTTAGTGGTTTCAAACAAGTTCTCATCCAGCAAGAAGTCTGCAACAGACCTTGGAGACAATGAGTTTTGCGACCATTATGTCCCTTAGCACGCAGTGAGTGGGAGACAAAGCTCCATTGTAGGAAAAAATGACACTGGAGGACCATAAAATACCAGAACTATCTGTTTTCAAACATAATTGAGGCATAAAACACCCAGCATATATTCAGAATCCCAGATGGAAAAATTGCTTTTACACTGCATTTCTTATATACAAGATAGTCTGTTGGATTTTTAGATACCAGGGCTTACTGATATTATGTTCATGTTCTTGAATTGCAGGATATCTTAAAGTACCTTCTGAGTTTATCCTCCTCAGAGGCTTTTGACAAAGCAAAATTAATCCTAGAAATAGGGCAGAGAAAATTACCTGACAGCATCTCTTACATCTCCTGCACTGCATCATCATAACTACTCCTAGTTTGTCCCTGACTTCTTCACTAAAAAATCCAGTCATGAGGAGTCCACAGAGAGCCTCAGTTACCTGTTTGGGTCCTGACCAGCTCAATGATTTAAAATGTTTTCTTATTTTTGGAAATCTAATTCTGTTTAAGATTACTTAATTTGCTTTTATTCTGTATTCCCATCCCCAATGAAATAGGGAACTTTTCACTACCATCTTTTATTAAGGTAAACTTTTATATATAGGAAGATTTGTATTTCTTCTTTTATTATCCTCAACTTTTATTACATTGTCATATTTTCAATACTTCTTATTTTACTATTCTTTTCTTGACTTAGCTCAGATTTGTCTCTCATGCTAGTACTTAGGTCACAGGTCAGTTGAGGTGAGTAGAGGTGAATGACTGCTGGTCTCCAGCAGACAATATTCCTGTAATACAGCTCAGAGACACTCCTTCCTCAGAGATATCACCTTACTGTATTGTTCCATTTGTAGTCCATTCTTTACCCCCAAATCCTTTTGCGCCCAATCAGTATTTTCTTCATTAATTAACCATGAATACCTTATTTAATGAACCGAGGGGTGAGAAGATCCCAGCAGAGACAAACATGTCAGCCAGGACTAAACCAGCACTGGCAGGTATGTCCGGTATCTCACAAGGCTCATTGGCTTTTAACATGGAGTCTACATCTGATATGCCTCTTTTGGAAGTAAACCCCCAAATGATCATTAATTACTTTTAAGTGAATCATACAAAGCGTTCTCTGAAAGAAAGTGAATGCCCGTGTACTTGTGTATACATTTTAGCAGAGAATAATAATGAGATGCTGGAAAAAGGAAAGGTATTCTTTGGCAGCTATGCCATACACAAATTGCCATTTTCTCCAGACTTGCAAAGCTCTTTTATCCAAGCAAAATTGAAGGCTTTATCAGAGTGAAACTGAATTTGAATTGCAGTAGCCAGCTAAAAGTGGCTTACATGTAAATGAGAACCTAAGAAATGGAAAGATTTCCTACTGTCTCCCCCAAGGTCAGAATTTATTCCTCCTCCTTTTTTATCTCAGTTTTCGAATGAATATTGCAGTGCATTTAGAAGCAGGATTTTTCAGCAGTCTCTTTCTCTTTCAATATAAATCACATTTTTCCTTTTGTACTCACACAAGAGATGGGTAGGATTATCCTTGGGACAACAAGGCAATGTATTCCTATTCAGAAACCTTGCAAAGTGAGAACAGCTTAGAGGATCACAGATCCAAGATAAGAGGAGAGCATGGAGATACCTTAGATAAGATTATTGTACTGTGGTGTGGATTTTCCTGGTCAGAAATACCTGTACAAAAGAAATTCTGTGCTAAGAAATAAAGTGCTAACACTTACTTTAGCACTCCAAAGGGGTATAGACACCGCATATACTCTGTAGATTGATCTGTGCATATTTAATATACATGACTCTTGGATGTTTAACATACATCTCTTGGATTTTCCTCGAAAGGAAGACAGAAGGAAGGAAAGAGTGAAGGGTTTAGCACTGGCAAGGGGAACACATGGTCCTGATCACACCATAGCAGTGGCCTTGTGCTTGTTAACACTTTTTTCCACCTTTATTACTTCATTCATATCTGACTGTATGGGATTCAGTTCCTCTACTGACATGGTATAAAACCAGAGATGAAATTATGGCTTTGTGGAAGGGAGCACAGGACTACCTATGGGAAAGAACAAGGAAGGTGTGAGATAGCTTGTAACTGGAACTCAATGAAGAAAACCGTATTGGTCTAAAAAGGTTAAAAAAAAAGTCTTGAACTTCCTGCTTTGTTTATTCAGACCATCAGTTGCATGTCTTATAAAGTACGTGAGACTAAAGTACATATGAGAATGGTTCTACCGGATCAGAGCAAAGGTTCTTCTGGCTCCAAGTCCTCATTGTGACAGTGACCAGCAGCAGGTCCCTAACAAGGGGTTTGATACACAGCAGGTTGGCAAGGTTAAAACAGAAAATATACTAATTTGCTTCTGAAAAACAAATCTTTCTTCTTATGTATATTGATAAGTTAACTTCAAAAAAATGGTAGTCAGTATCTTAGAATCTTACAGTTTCAATCAAATTCTGAATTTTGGTCCTCTAAAGATATATTATGGGATATTATATAAATAATCTGTATGTGTTTTTCAAAGAGATTGTTATTGATCATATAGCATCATAACAGTACTTGGTGCTGTGATTTATACTGCATATATGAAAGACAACTGGCACCATATGTGCTAATGCATGCACAGACACGTGCCACCCACTGTGTGACTGCAATGGAAAAGTGAAAAAGCAATACCATCTTTCTATAAAGAAAAAGCACCAGTGAAGATATTTGCATATTACCTTTCCCTTAAAAATTAATCTTTACTGATGCAAGTTTGCTCAGCATGAGCAGAAAATAGGTAGTTACATAGGAAATAATTCCAGCAGGAGGCTAACTGGCTGGCTTTGCCCTCTGTTCCCTGCTACAAATGGACACTCCAGGAGGTTTCCAGAGATGAGATTGTCATGGTCTGGGAGCAAGGGATAGTTCCTTTTTACTGGCCCTGTGGTTTCTGCAACTATTGAAAATAAAAACTGTGAAACTGCAATCAGAATTTAAGACAAAAATTTCCTCTTCCTCAAGGAGTGACTCCATTTTCTTCTCTTTTGGGAATCAAGTCTCCAGTCATGGCATATTAATTACAGTGCTCCATCCATTTTCTTGGCTTGCCCATATCAAAAGAGGCAAAATGTCTTGTACAGAAGAGCTTCAACAATGCAATGTTTAGGTGGGTCTATTGGAACATCTTTACTCCTCCATCCTTTCCCCTGGCCTCCACCTCTGTCTGCTGTGTTAAATTTTTAGGTGCCTGTGGCAGATGGGTGCCTGCACCGCTTCTTTCCTCACATTATCAAGAGATATGTGGCCAGGGCACTCTCACCAGTGCAACCATGGGAGCTTTCTCCCTTGTCCTCCAGCCTCCCCATGGCAGACCAGCACCCGGAGGCAGGGTGATGGTGGTGGCAGGGTAGAGTTTACCCCAATGTGCTGTTCAGCCATTTCCTGGGGCTCAGCATCCCCACACCATGCACATCCTGACCGAATTCGTGATATCTGCTGTAGCTCCTCTGGGATCACCCAGTCTGCTAACCGCACCGGTTCCTAACCATCCCTTATGCTGCTGTGAGGGTGCTGGAAGCAGCGGATGCTCAGGACCTACCAGGGTGTGGTGAAAAAAAGTGACTATTTTTATGTAAAATGTAATTCATACAGAGGCTCAGACTTCAGAGGAAGGAGACTAAAACAAATCATGGCCTGGGGAAATAATATATCAAGAAAGTATTAGAATTTGAAAATTTAAATGTATGTAAGGATTCTGGCTCAATATCTCAACTCTTTTCTGATGCCTCTACTGCATGTACCCTATTAAATAGCTACTCAGAGAATTATGTTTTTTTCCTCCCCTGACTCTTTGCGGTCTCGTCCTGCTGCAATGCATGAATTTGCCTTAGCTCCTTTTAATTAGGTTGGCAAGTTAGAAACTGATCAGAACATCAGATATTTAGAAAACCTGATTCAGGAAAAGCTCTGACAGAAAAAATATTCTGATGTATTGCTATGAAATCTCACCTCAAAAAATTCCTATTTGTAAAATTTTCATTCATGGTTACCAGTTGTTCTCAAGGGTCAAAGGGACAAAGAGCCAAGTGGGATGTCATATTGTTTGGCTCCGTGCTATTCTGTTGATATAGCTCTGTTATCATGTTCTTTTGCAGAACCCAGCTGTGAGGGTGACATACACAACCCACAGAGGAGTATTTCCTAGGGACAAGGGACAAGCGCTATCACAACTGTAGGCAGTTTCTCTTTTCTGCCACCCAGACATAAACCCTCACACAAAATCTGGGTCTTTTGAGACAGTCTGGGAAGGAAGGAGGTGTGTGTATGTGTTTGTTGTGTGTCTGTATTTGTGCATTTTTCTTAATCAACTGACCTTCTCTCTGGTTTATAAAGCTTGGGGATTGGATTTGGCCTCTTTTCTCTTCAGGAGGGAGGTGGCACTGAGCCACTTTCCACTCTGCCCTTCGTTTCCCTTTGTTATCCCGCAGACGGGCTCCAGCAATTGTCTGTCTCACCCTCTGGCACTGTCCTTCACAGCTTTTCAGTCAGCCCCCAGCCTAACACCATCCACTCACCTTCTCTTGCCTCTCGCTATGTGTTTGACTGCCCTACCGCTCCCTCTCCCCATGATTTGTATTCCCCTTTCAGTCAGGCTTATCTTGTTCTTCAGCATATGCCTCATAACTTTCCCAGCTGTTGTTTTTCTTCCTCTTTTTCAGATATTTTCTCTCTCTTCTCCGATTCCCTTCTCAGCCCTATCCAGGACTGTCATTTGTGTATGTCATCCTTCTGTCATTCATATGGACTTCAATGCCTTCCCAAACACGACTTCCATAATAAACGGTACAAACTGAATTAAGTTGCCACCTCCAAGCAAATTAAAACATTTCAAGACAGAGGTCTTTTTCATCTTCTTTGTCCAACATTTAATTTGCACATCTGTTACTCCCTGAAATGAGTGTTCTGCTTATGCTACACTTCCTTCCTCTACTACCCTGAATTCTGTTACTATTTCAGACTACCTTAGTAATGTAATAACATAATATGAATTATTTTTAATACAGTGTGCTTCTAGGCTATTTATTGGTCAATGCAAGGCTTGAACCACAACCTCAATCTGCGTTACTGTAAACATCTCCCATCACAGAAGCGCTGTCTTTTAACCAAACCCCAAGACCTGCTGTGTAAAAATCATTTTGGTGTTAGAGCTGGCTGTATTTCAGCTGTAATCTCTCATGATAAACAGCTATGAGGCTGAGTTATTGCCACAGTTTGCCTGTGACTATAAATCAGTCTCAATAGATGTTTATTCCTTCATATTCTATTAAGCATCTGAGATTATCCTTGAAATATATTGGAATAATCAGCATTTGAGACATATTCATTTATAGCAACAGGATCTGATGATGTTAATACCCTTGTAATTACACCACTATGAGCATTCTCAGAAAGGACGTCATTTTTTTCTATTGTGATCCTTTAAAACATTTATAGCTGTCGATTTACTGTTAAGTCAGAGTATTTCCTTGCCCTTTAGCCTATCTCAATACACTTTCCTACAGAATGGTAAGTATCTGACATTTGAGGCTCCTTTGTTAATAAAAGAGAATTTATGGCTAGCAGCTGACTTGGGAATGTATGTTGTAAATAAAGCAGCAGTTTTTTCTGTCTGACTTACAGAACTTTTGGAGCTATGTGACAGCTTCTAAGACATAACAGTCCAGACATGAAGACAAAAATTAATTACTGCTATTTTGCTGCAAAAGAAAATGGGCAACCTTCTGCCTCCCTGCCCCAAGACCCTATTCACAGGGGATCATGATTAGAAATAGTCCTTGTGCTGTCTTTCTACCCAGAAATAAATTTTATTCTGGCTGCACAACCTTGAAGGAAATATCTTTACTTGGGAGATTAATGAACACCTTCTGCTGAATTACTTGTTCACCCAAACCCCCATCTCCCTGGTGTCTGAGCAGGATATATTAGAAGGCAGTAGCAGACCTAGGAACAGCTGTGGTAGTTAGCGAACACTTTCCTCAGTCCAACATTCAAAATGGCACTCTAATCTGACTTCTTTAAAAGCTTCAGATTCACTAGAGGTGCATCAGAGGAGTGAGGACTTAGGTTTGGTGAGACTGATGAAATGATAAAGTGTGAGAAAGAGCAATCGTAATCCAGCGCACAACACATCTGTTTTATGTGAAATCCTGGTTCAGGTCTCATCAAAACCGTACATTTGTATGTATGCATGTATTTGTTTTACAAACTGGGATTTTTTATGATGCAAATTATTTTGTCAAAAAAGTTCCTGACAAGACCAGTTTGACATCCTTATCTGTCAATATTATTCCACAATTTCAAAGTAAGGTGCTCTGTAACCACTGGTATATGTGAAGCTTTTGTGGGTTTGGGGTGAGTTCACACCTTGTATTTGGATTATTCTGCACCTTTGAGGACTGAGCTCTGATCAAAGTGAATGATGGTCCTCCCCTGTGTAGATTCTCTAGTGTACAGTAATAGACCTCAACATTTTTCCCCTCCCTCAGTGTGCAACTAACTTGATCTCTTTCTTTTCTATCCATCTGCTCATTTTCACCTATTCAATGCCTCCGAAATTTTCTGTTCTGCATCATATGTGATTAACATTAACTAACAGAACCAAAATATACTATGCAGGACCTAGAGAGAACGTGATGACACTATCTCAAAGAAACCGGTCTAAAAATAGAGCAAAAATGAACCAATGCATGCTAAATAAATAAAAACATGGCACCACGATAAAATTCAGCTGGTTATTTGGAGATAAGAATTATTGTTCGCTGTGGTTTTTTCTTAGTGATCAAGGAGGTTTTGGTCAAAACAACAACCACCATCTTTTTCAGCGATGTGGAAGAAAAAATAAAATTCTCTCCAGTGAACTTTGCAGATGTCACAAAACCCATGCAATGATAATTGATGAGGAGGACAGGTTTAGCTCTGCAGAAGAGCGTGAATCACATGCTAGACTGTGCCCACATTATGGATGAGAACGGATGACACATTTACCAGTGGTGTTTGTATTTTAGGAAACAGTGACTTAGAAGCAGATTTGAGCTGAACATGAGCTCAAAATGTGATAAAGTACTGAAGAAAACAGTGACAACCTTATATCTAAAAGGAGGGAACTACTGAGCAGAAGATATGGTGTTACCACATGACGGTTTATTAGTGAAAGTTTGTATTCAGTTCATCCGTCAGCACATTAGCAACAACACTAAAATGATAGGAAAGGTCCAGAAAGGAATGATGAAGAGTATTAGTAACCTGAATAATCTTCCTAATCCTGAGAGTAAAGGAGTTCAATCTATTTAAGCTTTTGCAGCATAAATATATTGCAAAGCAATAAGCTAGTGCAATGCTTTGCAGAACATTATGTTTGCTGTGCTGGCTGCCCACAAGGATATTCTTTACCTTGTGGTCAACACAAGATTGTTTTGCCCTCAAGGAAAAGGGGTCTAGCTGGTTTACATTCACCATGGTTAAAAGTGAACACAAGAACCACTGCTGTAGAGCAGCTAATATACTATGTTCTTGTTGCCTGACAGTGACTTACCCTACGATGCGGCATCCTCAGTGAATTCAAAAGTACGTTAAAAGATGACATGGTCAGGACACAAAAGTACAAACATAAGAAGCTGTCCTCTCCTTGTGGTCCCTTTAAACTAACACAGTCGAGCAGCTGGAAGCTGAAGCTGGAAACATTGAGACTAGAAATGGAAACCTAGTTTTCTGGAGATGTTAGATCTATCAGTCACATTCTTGAGGCTATAATTTCAAAAGTTTCTAAAAGAGCACATAGAAGTTTTATATTTGATATAGGGAATCCCTTAAGAATGTATTGGATCTGATTTGTCCAAGCAGTCACATTACACAAATAATGATATTTCCTTTTAAAAATCAACATATTTGTAAGATCAAAAAATTATGAGGCTGCTTCTCCCTCCTTGAGATGTGATCCGTACAGTCACCATACTGCCAGGAGTATAAACGGTAAGAAATTCTGGACTGAAAATCAGTGTATGGATTATAGCCATGCTAACTTCAAATGACCCTTTATAAGTTGTTATTTCTTTATAAAAGAACCCTTATCATTATGATTTAATGATAAAGAAAGGGAAGACACAACCAGCTGCAAGTAAGATTAAAGTTAGGAAAGGCATGCTGAAGACTGAGCTCTTACTCTTCCATATCAGCATCACAGCATCATATGAATTGATTGCATGAGCATTTGGCTGAAATGTAAGCTTGTAAACACCTTGCCATCACTGAAGATGCGTACAGAAGGTTGCCCAAGGTATATATTGGTAAGATATAGACAATGCCCATTTGGGCTTGGATTTTTTTGTGAATTATAGATGAATATATATTTCTTATGTCAATAAACTGCTTTGCCTCTGCTTAATAGGACTTTGCACTCATCATTTCCTGTTCCTTAACAGCTTTTGTTCTTGATTTAGACAGTAAAAAAGGAGGAGGTGTCCCTCTATTTACTTACAGCCTAAATCCTGCTCCAAATCCCTGCAGCACATGCAGTACTACAAGAACCCACAGAAATTATAATCCTTGTCATTTTAATCCACAGAGGTGTTGAACTTCAGTGGCTGAAGAGAGGTAAAATTTTTAATTTCACTGAGGAGTCTTAAGAAACTATATCCTATGCTATTAGCCTCAGCCTTTCTTCTTTGAAGGTTAAAATTACATTTTCAGAAAGAAGGTATCTTGCATGTAGAATGACTTTGGGTTTTGCCCACAGAAACATATACACATATACATGGATGCATATTAAAGGACTTGCAGAAAATTTGAGCTAAAACCTGACCGGAATCAATGTTCTGTCAAAATCTCAGTCCGGAGCCTTAGACAGCAGCACTCTCAGCTTTCCCAGAGCAGGACCTGATGTACGAGGTTAATCACAAGGATTCATTTCGTTGAGGGATCAGAAACCCAAAGCTGGCTCTGTATAATACTTAAATCCCTTAATGCAACCAGCAGAGCCACAGTGCTTCTGTCCTCTAAAGCTGATACTTTCTATTAATTCAAGATACCTGTTCATTCATCTTTCTTTCCAGGCCAATTGCTAAGGGAAGGTTTTTGTGGTTGGAAGAAAGGCAAGCTCACAGTTCAGAAAGACAGGAGATAAACTACTGCCCCCTTTGTAGTCAATGGGACTTTTATCACTATCTTCAGTTCTGGATTTCACCAAATATTTTTGTACATACAAAGTTCTGTATACATTTCTGTAACTTTTTCAGTACATTTATTAGCCAAATCTGTACACACAAAGGAAAATTACAAACATTTCTGAACTCTGTTTTCATATGGGGATGAAAGGTTTTCCCACAAAGCAACTAACACGAAAAATTGCAGGGATATGTGTATTTTTCTCTAATAATTTCTATAACATAAATTCAAAGCGCCAATCTATTGACTCCTAAGTACACTTAGGAGACACTTTCATGGACATCTTTAGACAGTGCCAAGACAAAATCCTACCTGGAACTCATCAGAACTTATGATACTCAAAACCTGAATCTGAATTTTGTTCTTTGGTCTGTTTTTTGTCAAAATCAGCAGAACACATGGCAATCCTACAGCTGATTACATTTCTCCATCTCACTGTGAAGGCAGAGAAAATGGAATGGAATGACTTCTGACGAAAAGGACAATGTGAACATGGTATTCCTGGACTAGCCCCTTTTCGCTGTATCACTTCAAATAGGTAGTGAAAGCTGACTAATCACATTAACATTTAAGGACATCATTTTATAATAATGGCTGGGAGATATCTTTGTTCATACTATTCTGTAAAGAAATGACCTGAACAGAAAATACGCTTTACATGAATCTCCCAGTTATCAGACTAACAAGCATACAATAACCAGAGTGTGTAGAAATTACAATGCAGAATGTGGAAATCTCATAGCACAGGCTGTAATTCGTGAAATGGTTAAAACAAAAAATATGATCTGTTGAGAAGTCTGGAGACAGAATAAATATGGTCAGTTCCTTCTGCACCAGAAGAGCTACAAGAACCTCCATATGTTTTGAGACATTTGCTTTCTGTCAACCTGTTTGGCTGGTCTATGATAATACTGAAGCAATTATATAATAGGCATTAATGTATATATAGTAGAAAGACATTATATGGCTAAAAACTGGAAATATTTATGGAAAAAAAAAAATGAGCTACTTATCTGACACACTGATATCAGCCAACCATATTCTGGGCTGCAACAAAAGAAGTGTGGCCAGCAGGTCGAGGGAGGTGATTCTCCCCCTCTGCTCTGCTGTCATGAGACCCCACCTGGAGTACTGTGTCCTGCTCTGGGGCCCCCAACATGAGAAGGATATGGACTTGTTGGAGCAAGTCCAGAGAAGGGCCAAGAAGATGATCAGAGGGCTGGAGCCCCTCTGCTCTGAGGACAGGCTGAGAGAGTTGGGGTTGCTCAGCCTGGAGAAGGGAAGGCTC